>JAATLQ010038589.1:88996-139554 GCA_013421005.1 Heliconius erato x Heliconius himera | reverse complement strand
ATTGCAGTGTCCATTGGCTATCCCACAATTCACACAGCGATTCATATCCATAGCGTGGCGGTCGTAAGATCCAAAAGATTTCAGAGTTTTCCAGTCAGGAAGCGAGGGTCGTACAAAGTAGGCAGAGTCAAAATCCGAGAAAAACAAAACAGTAGTCGTTGAAAATATCAAACAAACGGGAAAACATTCAAAATGTCGATGCGTTATGACATGAATGACAGAAGCAAATGTTTTTTTTTATGTTTTTTATTTAATGGCCTGATTTTGCGATGACAAACAGAAGCAAAAATGCAAAAAATCATTAGACAAGGTGTGATTGTCAATCAGCTGTCACATCAATGATTTAAAATATGATTTATTTTAATCGATTAAGGATCTAAATCTTAGTTTTTTTCATTTTTCTCCATTTCCAGAATGTCAATTAATTTATTATTTGCTATTCTAAAAATAAAAAAAAAATTGTAATTTTTTAGATCACATCTCAATTCTTTACGTGACGGCCCAAAAGTTTCATTCTCCTTTGTAATTTCAATTTTGACTTTAGAATTTTTACGACATCGTTTTACGGTTTTTTCGGGATATTATGTTAATGGATTCAAATACACAACAGTGTAATATTTAATAAATAGATACTAATAAAAGTTAGTACTATAAGAGAAAATGCTACCGGTAATTAGCACCCTACGTCTTACTCTTTGCAGAAAAATTAAATGCTAAGAGAAAAATAGAGTAACATATATATCATATCATATATCAGCTTCACGCTGTATCCCGCACACAGCAGGGTAGGCAGAGGGAACCTAGTGTTAAAACTCCGTTCCCCACTTTCTGCCGAATTCTGGAGGCATTGCGAGTGGCGGATATTAACGCCGCGCTTTGCCTCGACACCAAAGCGAAGAAATGGAAATATAAATTTAAGTAAATATTTCATCTCCTCGAGTGGGGATCGAACCCACAACCGGTCGGTTTTACATTCACACTTTGTGCCGCTGCGCCACGACTGGCCTCAAATAGAGTAACATATTGTATATAATAAGCTGCACAGAAACAGAAATGTGGAACATGTGGAATTTAAGAAAAATATGTTTTAGGCGAACTTTAATAATACATATAAAACCGTATCTCATATTTATACAAATATATAATAAATTAAACTTATTTAAAAACATAATAACAATAACTTGACTAAAACTCTATTTTGCATATTTCTAAACATACCGAAATATCACAACATAAATAACGTCGTCGGCAGCGTGGTTTAGACGCGATCTCCTTTGAGAATGAATTAGTGCATGTTGGTGTGAATTGGGAAGTCTGATTTCATAGTTTACACTTGTATTTATAGTCAAATTAATCAATGTATCGATTGAGAAAATACTTATAAGGCGGTAAGTACAGACAACAAAAAAAAAATATTTTGTATTTTCAAATTCAAATAATTTTATTCAAAATAACATGCCTCATTTTTTGAACGCCTCAGACCTGAAAAGAACCGGCGCAAGAAACTCAGCGGGACTTATTTTTTTAAACTCAGTTTTAAACAAATACATATTTAATTATCTGTAGCAATGTATTTTGCAACTATCAACTAAAGATGTGAAATTCGTGTAAATGTTTTTCTCTCGTTGATAAAGTGTCCCAAGGATCTATACAGCTAAAATGTGTCAACCAATCATTGCCTCAAAATTAATTAAAACTGAATGACAAACAAAAAAAAAGTGATAAATTATTAAAAAAAAAATACTTATTATAAACCACACGTATCCGGATAGATTTCAATCAAATCTTTATATAAAATTTATAATATATGTAATTTAGTATAGTGCTGTTATCGGCTGCAGTGTCCGCTATTTCTGGCCGCAGCTGCAGTCTGCTGAATTTAGCTGAGTGGTTCCCACTCGAACACAACACTAGTGTTGTCGGTCTGTGACCCTGTTGTGCATTTCACCGGAGAGAGAGCAGTCTCATCAAAATATTCCTTAAATGTTAACACCCATTTATGTCATTCGATGTCACGTTGAATCGTTTTCTCAAATTGTAATTAAAGATAAAATTGCGGCGTTGAGTTTTGCCACTCAACACGCAATGCCTCCAGAATTCGGCCGAATCGGAAACGGGGTGTCTTAACATTAGGTTCCCTCTGTCTACCCTGCTGTGTGCGGGATACAGCATGAAGATGATTTATTTTATAATAAAAAATAAGTTTCCGTTGAGTTCTGCCACTCAACACGAAACACCTCAAAAATTCAGCGGAAAGTGAGAAACGTAGTGTCTTATTATTAGGTTCCTTCTGCCTACCCTCCTATATGCGTGATGGAACCTAAAATAAAAAAAATATATACGTATAAAATGTCTGATGAACATGTTATAAACTTCGGTAACACTAATTTTACAATTTATTTAAATTCGTAATTCGTAAGCGGCAGATTAAAAGTAATTAAGATATCTATCTATGTAAGTAAATATTAAATATTTTACAATCAACATCTTTTCTATATCTATCTTTTTATTGGAATAATATGATTTAACTGCAATTGGTTAAGCGTAAACGTTAGCTTCAAAAGTGTCTAAAGAAACAAAGTGAAAATAAAAAAAAATCACGGTCAATTAGAGTTAAATCTACGTAAAATTAGAAATAAATTGATTAATGCTACGTTTTGGTAATCGCATGCTAGTTTTCTAATTTTCATAATTTAGTAGTTTATTATCTTAATTTCTGCAAGGTCTATCTCATTTAGAGAGTTTTTTTCACCAAATCATTTGGTATTTTTAAAATTAAAATAAGCAGAAATCCTCTTGGTTATGGTGTTTCATGACAAGTTTCAAATCGATACAAGTCAGACAGACCATAGGATTTCAAGAAAGGTACAAATAGATTGGAATTGGTAGAATAGATCGGCTTCACAGCCGCAGGTAGGCGGAGGGAACCTAATGTTAAGACACTCCGTTCCTCACTTTTCGCCGAATTCTGGAGGCATTGCGTGTTGAGTGTTGAAACTCAATGCCGCGCTTTACCTCGACACCAGAGCGAAGAAATGGAAATATAAATATAAATAAATATTTAATTTCCTCGAGTGGGGATCGAACCCACAACCAGTCGCATTTACAGTCACACTTTGTGCCTCTGCGCCACGACCGGCTCCAAAAAAAATTTAATAATAATTTAATTGCAATTTTATTTAAAATATTAGAAAAAAAAAGATTTTTAGATGTAAAAAAACACTTAATTCATGATAATTTTAGATTGACATCATCACCTTTTGGTATAAATATTTGAGGGTAACGTAAAAACAAGCTAAGACGCAAATTATACCTAATGTTAAATTCTGTTCTCACGAGTGTTGTTACTATAATAATATGTTATAAAAAATATTTTAACAATTTACCTTATTATTTTTATTTATTAATACTGTCATTTTTTCGCTCTGGTCACAAGGCAAAATCGGGTAATGGAGAGTCTTGACACTAGGTTCCCACTGCCTACCCTGCTATATGCAGGACACAGCGTGAAAAAACCTGATTAATTTAGTTTAAATTTATTTCTATATTTAAGTAATTTTATATATTCGGCAAGAAATAAAGAGTTATTTGTCTTTTTTAGCAATCCAGTCTTACTCCTGGAAACGCTCAACCTAATATTGGTGCGTACCGTTTTATTAGTTTCGGAATTCTCCTTGGCCTATAACTTTAGGTACGTCACTATGCTAGCTGTAAATATCGATATTCGTTAAAGTGTTCTAAGTATATAATAAAGTCTGAATTTCATATTTAGGGCTTAAACTATATATAATATAAGAAACACAATACGTTCAAGGCCAGTCGTAGCGCAGTAAACGCTACAGGTTATGGGTTCAATTTCCACTCAAAGAAATCATATATTTCATATTTTTATTTCTTCGGTCTGGTTTCGAGGCAAAGCTCACCGTTGAGCTTCGTAACTCAACTCAACTACGGAAAGTGGGGAGCGAATGTAGGGAAAGTGAGGAGTGTAGGTTCCCTCTGCCTCAGCTACATACGAGATACAGCCAAAAATTTAAAAAAAGAACAGTAAAAAAATCCTCAAAATGTGATGTTTAAACACCGATGCTTAAGACTGCTCCATTAATTTATTTTATGTTAACACAACGTTTTCCTCGGAATTTTATTCAGGCTTACAGTCCTTGAGCCTCACAACCAACAGGGAAAAATTGAGGTGTTATTATACAAATTGTTCAGAAAATGTTGTGTTCCGTCGCCTTTTACAAAAACATTTTTTATTTTACAGAAATACACTTCAAGCTTTATTTCACATACAGGGGAGGCAGAGAGATCTGTTAAGACTCTCCGTTCTCCACTATCCGACAGAGTTTAAGAAATTGCTTGTCGAGTAGTGGAACTTAACGATTGTTAACCTTAACCGTGTTCCCGAGCGGGGAAATGGTAATAATTAATTTTCTAGAGCGTGGATCGGGCTCATAAAGATCGCGCTTTCAGTCACACATTGTCACATTGTGCCACCATGGTCCAACAAAAAAAATATGTGAATATTTTATTTTTTGTACTTTTGAGGCCAGTCGTGGCGCAGTGGCACGAGGTGTGACTGTAAAAACGACTGGTTGTGAGTTCGATCCCCACTCGAGGAGATGAAATATTTACTTAAAATTTATACTTCCTTTTCGTAGCTCTGGTGTCGAGGTTAAGCGCGGCGTTGAGTTCTACCACTCAACACGCAATGCCTCGGCATTCGGCAGAAAGTGGGAATCGGAGTTTCTTAACACTAGGTTCCCTCTGCCTACCCTGCTGTGTGCGGGATACAGCGTGAAGCCGATTTAATTTATTTATTTTATTTTTTGTACACTAAAATATTAGTCAATATTAGAAAAAGAGGGTTTTTGATAAATAAATAATGTTATTAAATCGACCAGTGTTAGGTCTTGTAAAAATAAAGAGGGTAGTTAATAAATAAATAATGTATAAAAGCGGTACACATCGTATTGGAGGGGCTTATTCCCGAAACGGCATCGAGGCTAGATATAGTACCACTGGTGAAGAAATACATTGGAGGAGTTCATAAGATAAAGTGAGTTTTATTATTTTATTATACATATATATACTTCCCTATCCCTAAGCCGACACTAGATAATCTATTTGAGAACTACTGGTGCGTGGGATTGCCAAACCGATCCGCTCATTCGCTTCGCAAACTTACATATCGAATTTAAACCGAATATGCCTCGTTTTCGATATATACGGAAACCTAGTGTTAAGATACTTCATTTCCCACTTTCCGCCGAACTCTGGAGGCATTGCGAGTTGAGCGCAACTTAACGGCGCGCTTTATCTCATTAAGATAACGAAGAAATTAAAATATGAAATATTTTATTTTCTCGAATGAGAATCAAATCCACAGCATATCGCGCTACTACTGGCCTTTATATCATATTGTATTAACTAATTATATTTATTTGTAAAAGTAAAGTATATAGGCGATGTACGGTGTAAGTGTATAGGAAAATAGACGATCGTAGCATGACGTTCGGGACCACAACCCACTTAAGGCCTCGAAGTAGGTTAAGTTTAAAAAAGAAAAAAAAATACACTTGCTAGCAAGTATGTCTCGTAAGAATCTAGATTTTAGCCTCTAGATAGCCTTCAGTATATACATACCTCTCTATGGGAATTACCTTCTCATCCGTTTTAATATTATCACTTTATAGTAATTAGATATCTAGTACTTACACATCTTCGTAAAAAATAAAAATCTAACGAATAATACCGAACCTAGCAATTGAAGCCGTCGTGGTGCAGGAGCACAAGAGTGCGACTGTAAAGGAGACGATTTAGGGTTTGATTTCACACAATGAAAAATATTTAATATTTTCCTTTCCTCGCTTTAACGACGCATTGACTTCAGACACTCAACACGTTATGCGTCGGGTATTTAGTGAAAAGTGGGGAATAAAAGTGTCTCAATAAGAACATAGTGTCTTAACACTACGATCCCAGGTTTCCTCTGCCTATACTGTTATGTGCGGCATACAGTATGAAGGAAAAAATAATAATATCTAACTTTTATTATAAAATCTAGATAATCTAGATTTTATCATCTAATTTTCTCAAATATTTAGACCCTGGCGGCAGCCTTCGAGCTAAGTTTTAAGATGCCGCAATCTTGGCTGACTTACTATTGATTATACGGCCTCTTTGGACCTCATTTTTATTTCATTTTTTCATTTGTAATACAGTTTACTGAATAAGAAGGGTATTTAATGTTTAGAAATTAATTTTGTTACCAATATGTGCTACAATTTTGATTATCAGACCAAAAATATTACCATTTTAATCCTAATTTACATCTAATTAAAATCTGTGTTATTTTATACCTTCCTTTTATAAATTAAACATGCGTCGTAATGTCAGAATGTCCCAAAGTTTGTATAACCACAGAACAAAATAAAGTATATGTAGTCCAAATAAATAAATAAATAAAATAAATCATATAGCAGCAGTAGTAATGGCAGGGTACGCAGAGGGAACCTAGTATGAAGACACTCCGTTCCCCACTTTCCGCCGAATTTTTCGACACATTGCGTGTTGCGTGGCGGAACTCTACGCCGGGCTTGAGCTTATATGTACTATTTAATATATATGTAGTATGCATACTAATATGCATTTGCTTATGTTGACCTAATATATTACTATGTATGTAAGCTTAAGTGATGAACTTAAATAAAACTCTGTTATTGAACTGGCCAAATTTAAATTTAATATAAATTTGATCAATTTATATTACAAAAAAAAAAACAAAAATATATATAAATTTCAGAGGCCAGTCGTGGCGCAAAGTGTGACTGTAACCCGGTTCAGTCTCGAACCGGTTGTGGGTTCGATCCGATCACTAGAGGAGATGAAATATTTACTTAAATTTATATTTCCATTTCTTTGCTCTGGTGTCGAGGCAATGCGCGGCATTGAGTTCTGCCACTCAACACGCAATGCCTCCAGAATTCGGCAGAAAGTGGGGAACGGAGTGTCTTAACACTAGATTCCCTCTGCCTACCCTGCAGTGTGCGGGATGAGCATGAAGCTGATTTATTTAGATTTTATATAAATTTCAGTACTAGACCTGTGTCCATGAACGTGTCCTATAAACGATGGACACCACCTACGCACCACAACAAGCTAATACGTTCCTTCACTCTTTTAAATGGTCATTTGATTGATTAATTCATTATGATTGCCAATTCCAAACGGTCCCCGTCCGTTTTTTGGGTAGCCATTTAATCTCAGTCTCCTCATTTACATTTAAATTAATATTTTCATTAAATCGTTATCTGTGTTGTTGGCAGCTATGGCTCTTTTGGAAGCCAATATTTTTTTGTATTTATTTTTTATATATTTTTTTTAACTTTTTATAGTTTTTTTATTTTTCTTTTTAGTTACATTTTTAATTTTTATTATGTGTTGAGACACTAGCTACGGTGGCGAAATGAAATCTCGCTTTATGCCTAATGACATCAAGAAAAAAATATATTTAAAAAAGTATATAAATTTACCATTACAATTTAAGCATCCATTTTGAATTTCCTAAATAAGCTCGTGTCATCTTAAATTGTGTTAAACATTTTAGAATAAACTTGAAACTTCAAAATGTCAAAATATACAAAACTGATGACGAAGTTAAGATGAACTTAAAGCTTAAATAAAACAAGAGCTTTGTAATATAGATTTCCTCACTTATATTCTTCATATTGGCTAACTTGAACTATTATTTATATTTTTCTTATATGCAAGATACCTTTTGATTATTATTAGATACGATAAAAACGAAAAAAAATGGTCAAAAATCTATTTAATATAATATTAAACATAAAAATATAAAATATTCAAGTTGCTATTACAATTAAAATTTTTCCTTTTTGAATTTTCTAATCATCCTATCATATTAAAATATGTAAAACAATTTATAATAATATTTAAACTTCAAAATGTCAAAAAGTACTAAACTGATGATGCAGTTAAGATGAACTTGAATCTTAAATAAAACCAATCCATAATAGAGAGTTGCCCTCTTATTCTTCATATTGGATGACCTTCAACTTGAACTATTATTTAATCATATTATAGGTAATAATTTATTTAATCATATTATAGGTAATATACTTTTTAATATGATTAAAGAAGTAATAAATTAAATATTTTTGTCCTAATAAGATAAGAGATACTTAACAGAGCATTTCGTTTACTATTATGTACATCTTCTTAAACTTACGATAACTTACGATATTTAAATATGTAAGTATTAACTTTTCACTTAGAAATAACCTTCTTATTTATTTATTTTGAACTTCACGCTGTATCCCCATTGTAACAGGGTAAGCAAAGGTAGTGTGTCCTAGTGTTAAGACACTCCGCTCCCTACTTTCCGCTAAAATAATCTAACCTAAACAACACCCTTGAAGTGTATCTTTTTCAAAAAAAAAATAATCAAAATCGGTTGGCGGGATATTAAGTTATTCGTAATATGTCGCGCACATTCTTAATGCAAATTTGAGACTTATGTAATTTTTTCATGGACACCAAATTAAAATGAGACCACACGGGAAGCACTTTCAAATAAAAAAAAATCATCAAAATTTTTTAAGTGTATAACAAATAAGAAGGCCAGTCGTGGCGCAGCGGCACGAGGTGTGACTGTAAAACCGACTGGTAGTGGGTTCGATCCCCACTCGAGGAGATGAAATATTTACTTAAATTTATATTTCCATTTCTTCGCTCTGGTGTCGAGGTTAAGCGCGGCGTTGAGTTCTGCCACTCAACACGCAATGCCTCCAGAATTCGGCAGAAAGTGGGGAACGGAGTGTCTTAACACTAGGTTCCCTCTGCCTACCTTGCTGTGTGTGGGATACAGCGTGAAGCTGATTTAATTTAATTTAATCAAAATCGGTTCACCCAGTCAAAAGTTCTTCTGTTGCACTTGTACCCCGCTCCACGACTGGCCTTCTTATTTGTTATACACATAAAAATATTTATATTGAATATATGTTAAACATTGACACGAACGTGGCGTGTAATAAACTTGAGTAGTAAAATATTTTCCTTTCAAACGTTTGTAGTTCAACAGTTGTTGGTTAAATATTGGACTTTACTGCAGTGAGAGTTCAGTGCAGTGCACGTTTGAACTTTACACGTTTGCACTTTTTTTCATTCTGCAGTTGTTTAAATCGTTTTCTTTTAAATGTATTCTGAAAATATTAATCACAATTTGTATTTGAAAAATACATTATTACATTTATTACTTAAATCGCAATGTAATTTAAATAAGTAATAGTTTTCAAAGATAAGAAGAGAACGTAAATTATATTGTATAATATATATTTTTTTTTCAGTGACGCCGTAAACATACCACCAATCCTTATTAAATAAGAAAATAACTCCAATATTTTTTTGAAACTACAGCTTAATTTCATTTGTAAATAATTTAGTTCGAATTTTGAATTTGGATGTTCTATTCGTAAAAGTTAAATAAAAAGAAAGTAAATTTAATATAAAAAAACAGTATTTATTTATAATTTTTCTATATTTACGATTCATTACAAATCATTACGATTCATATCATTACGATTCATTACAAATCATTACAAAGTTGATTATTAAATGAATAATGATTTCGATTTAAAAACGCAGCTTGTAAACATGGATGAAGTAATTAACGATTAATTATCTGTTGTCACTACATTATCGAAGTCGGGGTTGAAAATTACCCTGATTGGATTCGGAAGTAGAGTAAACACTCTTCTCCGATGAGAGTAATTATTATAGTGTACACAATTTACTTAATTGTTCTATGTAAGTTATACGTAGTATATTTATAGTTTTTTTTACTTGCGCTGTATCTCTTTCGTAGCAGTTAAGCGTGGGAACCTAATGTTAAAACACTTCCAAGCTCTGTTCCCCATTTTCCACCGAATTCTGGAGATATTGCGTGTTGAGTGACGGAACTCAACGCCGCGCTTCTTCTTACCAGAGCTCTTCTTACCTTTCTTTGCATTCTTACCAGAGCAAATAAATGGAAATATTAAATGTATTATTTTGTCTCAAGTGTGAAATGAACCCACAACCTGTCGCGTTTACAGGCGCAGGCTTGTGCGTTTGCGGCACGACAGAATCAAAACATTAAAATGTCAAATTCTTCTATGTCCGTTAACAGGGTAAAGAGATTTATTAAGCTATCTTCAATATTTAATTATTTTTTCATACTCATGTTAGGATATTGTCTGCCAACATTTGCTAAAATTCATTATACATGGTGTTCGCCAGTTTCTATACAGTTATTTCGATTTATGCAGCTATTTATGTATATTTTGTTAATATGTATATACAAATCAAATTATGAATATAAATAGACATAATACAGATATAATAGACAACGAGGTGTCTTAACACTAGGTTCCCTCTGCCTACCCTACTATTACATCCTTGTTGTGTGTGATACAGCGTGACGCTATAAAGAATATAAATAAAGATAAATTATTTAAAAATTACTTTAGGTTTAAAAAACGTTGAATTTTGCAATAAGCTTGTGCTATTTAAACAACACGTCACTTTTGTTAAATATTGAAGGACGAAAATGTAATACATATAACATACCTACATCATATGTATGCAAATTGTGACGAATTTGACCTTCTGTTTAAATATTATATGTACGTTTAAAAACGATAACGTTTGTAAAATCATATTTGTATTGTCTCAGCGGAAGGCCATTGGAGCTAAGAATAGTTAGTAATATAGGATGTTTTATAGTACCGTCAGTTCTACTACCAAAGACGCCAGTGTGAAATATTATTTGAAGTCAGTCGATAAATTTATGTGTTCATTTGATAGGTATGTGTTTAAATCTAGCCTTATATGATATAGCCTATATTATATTAGGCCAGTCGTGGCGCAGGGGCGCAAAGTGTGACTGTAAAATCGTCTGGCTGTGGGTTCGATCCACACTCGAGAGGATGAAATATTTATTTAAATTTATATTTTAATTTCTTCGATCTGGTGTCAAGGCAAAGCGCGGTGTTAAGTTGCGTCTCTCAACATGTAATGCCTCCAGAATTCGAAAGTGGGGAACGAAGTGTTTTAACTCTAGGTTCCCCACGCCTACCCTGCTGTGTGCGGGATACAGCGTGAAGCGTAAAAAAATATATATTATTTTCACATATTGTCAATTTTCACATAGTGAATTATTTTGTGAGAATCTAGCTATAAATCATTCTATTTCCTGCCTCTCGCCTATTTTTAAATATAAATTATAACTTTTTTTTTACTACTACTTAGCGATGATACAGTGCGGTGGTAATGCTTTCTTTGACATCTCTTGATAAATATGATTTTCTTATATGAAAAGCAAATAATTTTATCCAGTTGTAAACTGCATAGCTTATAATTTGCTAAAATAGCTTTAGGGAAAGAAGTAATACGTTGAAAACTAACATTTTACTATGTACTGGGAGTACCAATTAAATTAAAATTGGCTACTGCAGCTTTACTAAAAATAATGTTTTGCGCAGTTTCTCATATATTAGGATCAAACAGTTAAATTTTTGAATAATTGGTGATTTACTGTAAGGATCAAAAATGAAAGGAAAAATTATTTTATATATTTTGAACTTATACCTTATTATCTTATACCAAATATATTATGTAAATTTCACAATATTTGAGGATATCAATAATTTGAGGCCAGTCGCAGCGCAGCGGCACGAAGTGTGCCTGTAAAACCGACTGGTTGTGGGTTCGATCCCCACTCGAGGAAATGAAATATTTACTTAAATTTATATTTCCATTTCTTCGCTCTGGTCTCGAGGCTAAGCGCGGCGTTGAGTTCTGCCACTCAACACGCAATGCCTCCAGAATTCGGCAGAAAGTGGGGAACGGAATGTCTTAACACTAGGTTCCCTCTGCCTACCCTGCTGTGTGCGGGATACAGCGTGAAGCTGATTTATTTTTTATTTCACATAAACATAATAGCAGTGACTAACGATCACATACTAGGTACGTAACCCACAAGTTTCTGATCTATAATTATAGTACGGGATAGAGCAGCGCGGGTGCGTATAAATAGACGCGCGCGCATGTCTGCTGCCTCACGCCAAATTGGGAAACGGCAATGTCCGATAGTTAATAGATGTGGATTTTACTGTCGTTTTTTTACACAAATATGCTTGAATACTTTTATATAGTAAAGTATATATAAGTAAAATATTTTACAAATTGTACAGGATGCGGGTTTCATAAATTATATAGAGCGAACAAAAATTTTCGAATCGTTTTCACACACATCACACACTGCAGAATACAGAGAGAAAGAGAGAGAGAGAAACAACATTACATAAATACATTGTGTATTTTATCTAATCAGACCACAAAATATTTCAATTATTATATCAATTTGACTAAGAAGACTTTTACTCTGTAGCTATAACTCTTTAATCCGGCACATCTCAGCTAGGGAAGACAATATAGTGAAGACATCTTCCTCATTATATATTATAATACAGGAACTTGTGTAAATTTGCTTATACATTTAGAAATAATGAAACCGTTTTGAGCTTCTAACGCTTGCTTCCCATAGTAGACTCAGTTTAGATTTCCCTTTTCACAATTTACATTTCTTATTACGCTATTATCATTATAAAAGGCTACATTATGTAAAACAATAGTATATTAAAGGCGTGCGGGCTGTGGAGCGAATCAGTAATTTCTGTAGAGTTGACTCGATCTTAGAAGGTCGATTAAAAAATTATATTTTGAAAATAAATCAAACTTAAGAAAGATATAGGATTTTTTTTATCTTACAAATAAAGTTAACTTTTTGTAAAATTCATTTACTTGTATAGCGCTGGCACGTTGTAGGTTAAATATTTATTTTTAATATCATACATTAATTTAATACAAATGAAATTAATACATCTGTAAGTATATAAAAAATAAATAAATCAGCTTCACGCTGTATCCCGCACACAGCCGGGTAGGCAGATGGAACCAGTGTTAAGACACTCCGTTCCCCACTTTCTGTTTTCTTTAATTACTTAGTTTTCTTGGACACGTTCAAAGATCAGAGACACGTTCAAAGTTTAGGTTGTTGATAAGTATCCTATAAGAAAAATGAAAACAACATTTTCTCGAATTTAACTAAACAAATTCTCACAGATTATATACATTATTTACATATTTATATATCTTTCCTACGACATTGCGATATCACATAAGTTTATCTGTCGTCAATATTCCGGGCCATATTTGGAAGCTGTGCCAACATTACTTTTATTGAATAACAAATATAAAATGATATTGGTATTAGAATCAATCAAACGTGAAGTGTGTGTTTGCGTCATTTTGACGCAGTCTCATATTTCTTGTATATACATTTCCTTATTTATTATAATAATAAAAAATATATATATGGCCAGTCGTGGCGCAGGGGCTCAAAGTGTGACTGTAGAATCGACTGGTTGTGGGCTCGATTCCCACTCGAGGAAATGAAATATTTATTTATATTTATATTTTCATTTCTTCGCTCTGGTGTCGAGGCAAAGCGCGGCGTTCGGTTCCGCTTTTTGAGTGTCGGAACTCAACGCCACAAAGCGAGTAAATAAAATATTAATTATGTTATTTCCCCCACTCGGGGATCGAACTCACAACCTTCGCGTTAATTAACTAACTTAATATATTGTGTAACTTTTTAAATTTTTCCTTCAAAATCAAAGTAAAACCGACAGTGGAGTAATTAGGAGTATTTCTACAGTAGTCTAAGTTATTCCACTCTAGGAGATAACAAAAGCAATTGATTAAACTTTTTGAAATATTATTAAAATCTGTCTGAGCCCGAATTTAACTTAATCTTCCGCTTTTTGTCTCATTCTCACATGCTATTTATACATACAATTGAGTGTCTGTCTCTTTCGTTTACGGAAAAAGACGTAAGGGAAAGTACAAACAATGTTATAAGTGTTAGATTTCCCTGAAAAAGTATATTGAGAGTATTTATAAATAAATATGTAGGTTGCGACGTTAAGTTCCGCCGCTTAACACTAACTAACCGACGGAAAGTGGATAATGGAGTGTCTTGACACTATGTTTCTTCTGCCTACGTAAGTGTCAATGAAAAGCGGAAAGAGTAAATCAAATAATTTTACCTACAATAATAAATGACGTGAAACAAAGATATTTTTGAAGCGATCATCATAATATATTTCTAAAACTAAGAATA
The DNA here is from genome assembly GCA_013421005.1 of Heliconius erato x Heliconius himera. Lineage (NCBI taxonomy): Eukaryota > Metazoa > Arthropoda > Insecta > Lepidoptera > Nymphalidae > Heliconius > Heliconius erato x Heliconius himera. Next base: position 125,309 of record JAATLQ010038589.1, on the reverse strand, counting down.
TCAACTTTATGCATAATAAATCTAGATTTATATATAAAATTCATGTTTTGTGATAGTAATATACAACGATAATTATTTCGTTGATTTGTTAAAATCTGCAAATTTAGTTTGCACGCAGCCTGTGCTTGTGTTATGGTTTCAGTACTTTCATGACAGCTGAGCAGTCCCGACGCGTTGCCATGGCAACCATTGATCGAGCGCCATCTTGAATGCAGTCGTCTGCGTCTATTGACAATCAAATGTATGGAGCAAAAACAGTTTGTTTATTTTGGAAATATTCAATTATTTGTGTAAATTTTATAAAATGTACTAATAAATATATATTCAGCTTCACGCGATATATATCCCACACACAGCAGGGTAGGCAGAGGGAATCTAGTGTTAAGACACTCAGTTCCCAGTTTCCGCCAAGTTCTGGAGGCATTGAGTGTTGAGAGGCGGAACTCAACGCCGCGCTTTGCCTCGACACCAGAGCGAAGAAAGGAAAATATAAATGTAAATAAATATCATTTTTTCGAGTGGAATTGAACCCGCAACCAGTCGATTTTACAGTCACACCTTGTGCGCCACGACTGGCCTCATATTATTACTGCAATTTTATACACATTATCAATATATAATATTTACTTTGTGATGTACGTGCGCATTTCATAAAAGCAATGGCATCTTATAGTTTTTTTAAAATTGTATAATATTAATTTAAACAATACTTGAAAAGTCTGTGAGAATGTAATTTGAATTTTAATAATAAAAACAGTATAATTTTTGGGGGACGTTTTTATAATTTATTTAATTAACAACACCTATGTAACTATTTCGTCATTAATATATTTAAAAATGTTATATAAATATGATTTAATCGCATTTCTGTTTTTGTTCAAATAAAATAGAAAAAACATGAAATAATTTGGTCGTAATAAGCGAGTTACACGTTACCTACACATTTATATATTTAATATTGGTAAAGCATATTACTTTATATTTTTCTTATAATGATGTACAGGGTTATTATCTTTTTTTTAGCTTCCTTCTGTATCCAGCAGAGGGAGCCTAATATTAAGACAAATCGCTCCTCACTTTCGGTCGAACTCTCGGCGTTTAGAGGCGGAACTAAACGCTGTGCTGTACCTCGACACCAAAGCGAAGAAAATATTAAATATTTTATTTCCTCGAGTGTGCCTCGAACCTACAACGTGTGACAGTTACAGTCACACGCTTGTGTGGCTACGCCCTACGACATAGGTGTCCGTATATTTAAAATAATTCAAAAAGTTATTATTTCAAAGTTATAATATGACCTTTCTAGCAGTACCTACAAATAAAACTGTCGTATATTATATATATTATAATTATAGTCCACCCACGATCTTTCATTTATTTTAATAGAGTTCTTGTCCTTACTTTAAAGGTTAACAGGACCTACATTATGCAATTGTCCTAAATTACACAATAATATTTTAAATTTAGTATTAGTTTATAAGTTATAAATTTATTAAAATGATTATATTTCAATTGAGTTACAAATAAAAAGCAAAAGTTTTAAAATATTTAAAATATTTGTAGCATTTTTTCCAGTTATCGAAGGATTTAAAAAACTTTGAAGAATACAGTAAATTACATTAGAAGAAATCACAAAAAATTGACAATAAGTGAAATTTTGTAACAATCGTTTTTCACTGTGTTTCCCACTTTATTTTATTTTTTCAGACATTTCTCTTAGAGATAATCCTTTAGCCAGTTTTAAATTGAAATGTATTGAAATTTATCCCTGAAAATATATATATTTTTATCGTTATTTAATGATGCCTTCATTGTATTTAAATTTTCATTAAAGAAAAAACAATTGATATGACATTTTAATACAAAACCATTTATATTTGGCATTTAAATGCACGGAAAAGTCTAACTACCACAAATATATTACTATACAAATATTGATATTACTCTATCAATTTCATAAACTTTATAAATATTTAGTATTATATACATAATAGTGATATTGAGCTATAAAGCGGTACAGCACTCCCCACACAATGCCTCCAGATTTCGGCAGAAAGTGGGGAACGGAGTGCCTTAACACTAAATCCCCTCTGCCTACCCTGCTGTGTGCGGGATACAGCGTGAAGCTGATTTATTTTAAAAATTAAATCAAAACTTGAGGCCAGTCGTGGCGCAGCGGCACGAGGTGTGACTGTAAAATCGACTGGTTGTGGGTTCGATCCCCACTCAAGGAGATGAAATATTTACTTAAATTTATATTTCCAGTTCTTCGCTCTGGTGTCGAGGTTAAGCGCGGCGTTGAGTTCTGCCACTCAACACGCAATGCCTCCAGAATTCGGCAAAAAGTGGGGAACGAAGTGTCTTAACACTAGGTTCCCTCTGCCTACCCTGCTGTGTGCGGGATACAGCGTGAACCTGATTTATTTTATTTATTGTTAATTAATGTTTTCATAAATAACAACCTTTAACAATTCAATATTCAATATTTTTAATGTGAGTGAATAACCGAGAACGGATTGACTCGTTACCCTGCTTACTCCACAAATATATCAAAGACATTTAAACATAAAAATATAGGTATTATGCTTTTTATTGGTTTTTGCATATAATCTACAATATGAGAAAATGCCTAAAACCTACTCTATTACTTTTGTTACCACCAAAGTAAAAAATCAAGTCAAGTAAAGGCCAGTCGTGGCGCAGTTCGATCCCCACTTGAGGAGATGAAATATTTACTTAAATTTATATTTCCATTACTTCGCTCTGGTGTCGAGGACAAGGACGGCGTTGAGTTCCGCCACTCAGCACGCAATGCCTCCAGAATTCGGCAAAAAGTGGGGGACGGAGTGTCTTACCACTAGGTTCCCTCTGCCTACTCTGCAGTGTGCGAGATAGAGCGTGAAGCTGATTTTGATTTTTAAAAATTACAATGTATACATTGCAAGCTATCATTAAATATAAATAGAAATATAGAAGACGTCCGATAGCGAGACTAGGACTTAATAGGCAGTTAATAATATTGAAAAATATTTCTAATCATTATTATCAATATATTCTTTACTAAATCACATAACGATACAAAACAACAGACACAACAAACTTTAATAATATGGACCGTCGTTAGATCTTACTTTAATACGTTTGAGTTTCCAACAAGTAGAGGTCGAGAGGGAGTTTAGCAATTCCCTATTGTGTTTTATTGTTTTCTACAAGTGATAAAGGTTAGGTATAAATGAAGACAAGTTTATTTATTACCACCGTTTCTAAATAATTATTTTTTAACATATATTTTTTTATAGTCACTATGATATAGATCTAGTGTTAAGGCACTCCATTTCCCATTTTCCTCCGAATTCTGAAGACATTGTTTGCTGATTGGTGAAATTCAACGACGCGCTTCCTCTCCACACCAGAGCGTTTATTAAGCGTAAATTTTTCGTTTCCTCTAGTGGGATTCGAACCCACAACCTGTCGCGTCCACAATCACATGCTTTTGCCTCTGCGCCACGACTGGCCTCGTGACGATATAAGGAAAGCTTTGTAATAAAAATAGAACGTTTCTCATTTACTTTGCTCAGTACTATGTCAAAGCAATAAAGGTATATCAGGCAACTGGCTATTGTTTCTGCCTCCGTAGCTTCAGTGATGTCAAAGTGGATAGTCTTTTTTTAATTTAACGCTTTATCCTGCACATAGTGGAGTAGGCAGAGGGTCAATAGGTACCCTAAACCGAAACCCTAAACGAAACCTAGTGTTAAGACACTGTTCCCATTTAGACACTTACGGTCCCATGGCAAGATAAGGCAAGGTAAGGAAAGTGTTGCTTACCTTGCTTCACCTTTTATCAGAGCACGAAAATGAAAATATAGAATATAACTGTCTATTGTCTAATATAACTGTCCAAACGAGAGATATTAATAAGAAAAATAATTAGTACAAATATCGATGTAGTTCGAAAAGAACATATATCTTAATTGGCTTTCATTTTGGCTTTTTTTTGCTTTAATTTTTATAGTATCTGTCTTAATAGCAGAATATTGATTTTTATTTTAGATTATGTTATTGCTGTAATGTATAAATATGTGACAATTCGCCTACTTTCACAGATCACCACTGAATATTTATTGTGTTTACTCTGAATTCGTTTTCACGATCTCGCGCTTTCTTTTGTTCATATTCACGCGGTATCCCTCTTATAGCAGGGACACCAAAGGGAACCCTGTATTTAGACAATCCGTTCCCATTAACAGTACCAATTTTCTCAATCTCGCGAATTCGCGTCTTGAATGGTGGAATCTAGCTTAAAAATAATTCATTCTCGGAGTCATTATTGAACCCACATCCATCGCGTTTGCAATCAGGTACTGCCTCACTGCGCCCCAACGACCTCTATATTATATGAAACACCATACAAAACATATAGTTTAATCCAGATGTTGTTAACGAATGAACTCTATTACAATAAACTCAATTTAACTAACAACATTGCACTCTAGTATTCACAAAGTAATTCGAAGCTGCAAGCCAGCACATATATATATATATATATATATGCAAAAATAGACTTTATAGTTATAGTGTTAAGATTGAATTTTCGTTTTGCATACATTTGTTGTAATGCAGTCAGCATATGTCCACCCACTGGTTCGGGAGAGTATGGAAATTTATTAAACAATTTATTAAAGTACATACAGCGAGCATTGTTGATTTTCCAAAGTGGGATGTTTGAGGTTAACCTTTAAACTTTGACATTGCTAAAAGGATAATGGAGATTCTATTTTGACGAACTCGTTAAATGATTAAAAAAAATAAATCAAATCAGCTTCACGCTGTATCCCGCACACATCACTGTAGGCAGAGGGAACCTTATGTTAAGACACTCCGTTCCCCATTTTCCGTCGAGTTGCGTGGCGGAGCTCAACGCTGCGCTTTGCCTCGTCACCAGAGCGAAGAAATGTAAATAAATATTTCATTTCCTCGAGTGGGGATCGAACCTACAACCAGTCGATTTTACAGTCACACTTTGTGCCCCTGTACATACCACGACTGGCCTCAAAATGATTAAAGGTGTATAATCTAATAATAATAGTTTTTACTTTTTTGTCTGTTTTCTGCTTTACTGAAGTATTCGTGTTGTGAAGCATTGTAACATGGACTCTCCAAATTGACTGTAAGACAAATAGTCATATAACCTTAAGGTGCCTTTGCCTCATAACTAGTGTACTTTTGTGTCCCCATAATATTTGCCCTAGTCAGGTAAAGATAAAAGACGGGATGCATCCATATTTTTTTTATTCTTGGTGATAAGTTGAGTTTCGCCATTCAACAGTATTGCCTTCTGATGTATGCAGGATATAGTGTGACTCTAAACTTTTTTTTAAAAAATAAATAAATCACCTTCACGCTGTATCCCGCACACAGCAGGGTAGGCAGAGGGAACCTAGTGAAAGACACTTCCCACTTTCTGCCAGCATTCTGGAGGCATTGCGTGTTAAGTGGCAGAACTCAACGCCGCGCTTTGCCTCGACACCAGAGCGAAGAAATGGAAATATAAATTTAAGTCAATATTTCATCTCCTCGAGTGGGGATCGAATCCACAACCAGTCGGTTTTACAGTCACACTTTGTACAGCTGCGCCACGGCCGGCCTCAACTTTTTTTTGCGTAATTAATTACAATTTAGAAAATAAATCAAGCCTATCCGTCTAAGGGACTTAAGAACTGTGACTGCTAAGTAACCTGTATGTAAAATCCATATAAAACTCTTCCAATATTGAGTGATCAATAGACAACGCAAACTCGTAAAATACTGTTTGGCCAGTAACTAGGTTCCATTGGGGAGTGTAGGGGAGCTCTGAAAGAAGATTTTTCGAAATTCTTTATATAAAAAATATTTTATAGTACACGCAAACTAAGTTGCTTGTTGGCACTATATGTTAATATATATTAATTAATGATATATATTAATATAATACATATTATTAATTAATATCTAAATGTATTTTTCTTTCAAAATTAACACAAAGTCAAAATCTTTATATCTTTGGGCTGTAAAAATCTGATTTATTGAAATATTCCTATTAAGAGATGTCACGTATTCAAAGCAATTTACCATTCGTTCACGTCGATAGAATATAAATGAAGCCAATAGCTACGATAATATATAATAAACAAACATACTTATCTACTTTACTTTTATTATTGTATTTTTTATAGTAATTAAATTTATATTTCCATTTCTTCGCTCTGGTGTCGAGGTTAAGCGTGGCGTTGAATTCTGCCACTCAACACGTAATGCCTCCAGAACTCGGCAGAAAGTGGGGAACGGAGTGTCTTAACGCTAGGTTCCCTCTGCCTACCCTGCTGTGTGCGGGATACAGCGTGAAGCTAATTTAATTTAATTTTTTTTATTTATAGTAATAGTTCTAATAAGATATTTTGAAACATACAGTTTTTTATATATTAGAAAACTTTAGAATGGCAGGTTCTAGCGAGGATGCCACGGTGAGAATGAAGAAGAACGTGCTCAGCTGGTTTGGGCACGTCGAACGAATGAGTGATGAAAGAATGGCAAAGAAGATTTATGATGAAAAATGTGAGCGGTAAGAGAGGTAGGGGGAGACCTCGGTTGACCTTCGAAAACACAGTATCAGATACTGGAGGACGGGCGAGGAGGGCATGTATAAAGAGATGATGACAGTGGACGAGGCGAAAAAGGTATGTAGAGACCGTAGCGTTTGGCGCTCCGTTCTCTCTGACTACCCCGCTAGGGATAAAGCGTGAAGCTAGATTAGTTTAGTTTTAAAAAACTTCATATAATAGAATAAGCAGCTCTCACACATGTGTTTCTATTGGAAGGCTTCGTGATTATTACATAAGATAATTTAGGTTACAGTTTTGTCCAAGAAAAAAAAAACAAACAATTGCTTTGATGTCTTAAGCGAGTGAATCGTGAAAATATTTTAAAAATATTTTCTAATTAATAAAGGAGAACCTTACAAAAAAATATTTTGTATCCCTTCGTTGTTATTAGATTTGGATAAAATAGTAGCAAACGCCGTTACGCCGTTGCGCTGAATTATCGAGGCATTGCATGTTGAGTTGCAGAACTCAACGCCGCGCTTTCGCCTTGGTACCAGAACGAAGCAATACTTATAATTGTTAAATTCAAAAGAAAGAACAACATTTCTTAACTAATAAAATTAGGCAAGAAATTAAGAAATCGTTCAGAAATGCGTAAACATAAGGACAAACATATATTACGTAATATAGACATAGACATAATTTAATATAAACAAGACTATGAACTCACCCCACAGGGAAGACTACCTGCCCCCACATCATCACCTGTTACCATATAACGAACTTATGCACAAAACTTAGACGAACATACGGACAGACATCACAAGTCACGTGCCGTGACGTCACAGGTTACAAAACAAAACGAAATGTCACTTCCACGTTTTTAATTATCAATTTTGAGTAGATTATAAAAATGTGAAAGTATCACGTACGCACAGAGGTGTATTACTAAAGCGGTGTTAATTTTACATGGTATGATAAGGCGCGTACGACCGATAACCGCAGGTATGGTGGGGGCAACGCCCGCTATCATTGTTTTCAGTTCCAAGTTCTACCTCAATACTTTAAGATTACTATAATGAAGTATTAGTATGGTATAAATTAAATTGAGGCCAGTCGTGGCGCAGCGGCACAAAGTGTGACTGTAAATCGACTGGTTGTGGGTTCGATCCCCACTCGAGGAGATGAAATGTTTACTTAAATGTATATTTCCATTTCTTCGCTCTGGTGTCGAGGCAAAGCGCGGCGTTGAATTCTGCCACTCAACTCGCAATGCCTCCAGAATTCGGCAGAAAGTGGGGAACGGAGTGTCTCAACTCTAGGTTCCCTTTGCCTACTCTGCTGTGTGCGGGATACAGCGTGAAGCTGATTTTTTTTTAAATTAAATTGTATGTCCTATTTCTTTAGGTTCAAGCTATATCGCCTGCATACAGCAGGGAAGCTGAGGGAATCTATTGTATAGACACTCCATTCTTCTGTTTTTATAATTAATAATTTTAACAGCATTTTCCAAATGAAAGTGCTATTGTTTTTTTTTTTTAATTAAAGAAACAAATGTATAGACTAGACGTAAAATGGAACCAAAACAGGATTCTAGTATTAAATTTCGTTAAATTGTTATTATATAGTCGTATCTATGGATTTGTTTTGGTTTTAAGGCTGTCATAAACTTCCATTACTATTTATTGTGCTAAATGTCAAAATGTCAAACCACAGTGGACAGTTTAAGCTGAAAATTAACAACTTTATCCCATTTAAATTGGAACTTTGTGACGTTAATTAATTCGGCAAAATAATTATTAAAGCTTCGTTTATATTATTTCAACGAATGCACGCGTGCATTTGATGTTTTTATGTCCTCGCAATGAAACCTAGGTTCCTAGTATGCCTTTACCTAGCTACGTGCGGGATACAATATGAAGCAAAAAATATATTTTTTTAAATAAAATCAAATCAGCTTCACGCTGTATCCCACACACAGCAGGATAGGCAGAGGGTACCTAGTGTTAAGACACTCCGTTTCCCACTATCTGCCGAGTTCTGGAGAACTGTTCTGGAAACTCAACACCGCTTTTTGCCTCGACACCAGAGCAATGAAATGAAAATATAAATGTTAATAAATATTTCATTTCCGCGAATGGGGATCGAACCAACAAACAGTCGATTTTACACACACTTTAAATAAATAAATGTATAATTTTTAAATTATACACCTATAAATTTTAAATTATTTTTAAATTATAAACAATTATCAAGTATACTAAAATTCGTGTTAAAATTACTTTATAAATTGAGATTTGCAGTGTTTATACCTAATTGCATATAACGTTTAATAACTTTGTTATTATAGAAAAACATCGATAAATAATCGATATTTTTAATCTGTCAATTTTATTTTTACAAATATTCTAATTTTACTATTTCGTATTTAATTAATTCATAAATGTAACAATGACAATAAGTACTTAATGTTATAATGGAAACCACAACCACGAAGTAAATTATGTTGTATTAACTTGTTGATTGATTACTTACATATATCATCTAAGGAATTGATTAAGATAACTAGGGAGTATGGCTATGTTATTATAATTCGATATAAATTATTTTTAACATTTTTAAAGAGTTAATCTACACTATATACATCTGACTTTGTTCTGCGACATTTAGCACAATACGTTGAGAACGTATGGCTTAGTGGTCAGAGCGCCTGGTCGGTTTCCAGGAGGCGCGGATTCGAGTCCCGCTACGTTCAAATTTTTATACATTTTCTAAATAAGTATCTATATGGATTCTTTATAATTATTATTTTGGTAAATTGCGATTTAAATATCGATATTATAGTAAAAAAAAATATGGAGCTTGGTACACGAATAACTTATAATTTCGATTAATTTAGAATAATTATTCTGGATATTATTCGTTTTGTATATAAATTTTATATTGTTACCCTTTATTCATCTCATTTTGGGATGTACCAAGACTTGGTAGGCTAGCTCCAGTTTGACATTACGCCATAAATAATACATGTAAATGATCTCTTTGTCGTACAATTGAGGATGACATAACAAAAAAAAATATAATTTGGTGTAAGAAATTTGTAAATTATAAATAATGTATTTCAAATTGTTTAAAAATATTTTTATAAAAGGTTTTTGTGATAAAGACATATAATATGTCATCATGGCACAAATATCCTAATAAACGTTTGTCATAGGCCATACTTAACCTTAATGCTATTCATTAATATTCACAAGTGCGTCCGCGCAAGTAGGCCAGAACGGCAAAGGTCAAGTTGATTTAATTAATTTCATAAATTACTTTGGTGAAACCATTTTATATATCTAGTCATTATTTTCTTAATTTTTTTAAGCTATGTTATATTATAAATTTATTATTTATAGTTACGCTTTAACGCGGACCTGTCACGGCGGGTTCTCAAAAATATAATATTTGAGAACTTTCATCTGGTCAGGTTAGAGGCCAGTCGTGGCGCAGCGGCACAAAGTGTGACTGTAAAACCGACTGGTTGTGGGTTCGATCCCCACTCCAAGAGATGAAATATTTACTTAAATTTATATTTCCATTTCTTCGCCCTGGTGTCGAGGTAAAGCGCGGCGTTGAGTTCTGCCACGCAATGCCTCCAGAATCCGGCAGAAAGTGGAGAACGGAGTGTCTTACACTAGGTTCCCTCTGTCTACCCTGCTGTGTGCGGGATGTATCCCAGCGTGAAGCTGATTTATTATTTTTTTTTCATCTGGTGCGGTTGAGGACTTTTTGACCTCATGTTTCATACGTTACAGTTAAAATCGGCCCCATATGTCTATGTATATATGAAATCACAGTGAACGTGTTAATGCCTTATGTTACTATGTTCATATCTAAGACACGAAAACGTAAATTTACTGTCTTTATGCTCTTTATTAAATGTATTGAAATTATGATAATTTAGTTTTATTAATAAAATGCCGATTATTAATCTTACATAATATATAAATCTAATATATAAAAAATTAAGTAGCTACTTACTTTAATCCATTGGCAAAATTTGTTCGAATGAAAAATCAAGAAAAGTAAAATTTCTCAAAATATTATATTAAATTAAAATATTATTTAAATAAACTTTGAAAACAAGAGATTTTTTGCTTTAACAAAGCTGTTTCTAAATAGTAATACATCAATCACGCCGCACACAAGACAGCCCGCGGATGTTGTTATCTCTCCGAACCCGGTATCTCCGGCGGTGACAACAAAGCTGACTATTTCCTCCAAAAGAGGAAGTAATAAACTTATAGTAAGAGACGACGCTAGTGATACGTAGTGTATTGTATATTTGCTATATAATTTTGTGATTATATTATAATATTTTTGATATATTGAATTTTTGCTGTATTCATTTAGCATTGAAAATTAAGTTAAATTGCAGGGTTACAAGCGTGTGACTGTAAACGCGACAGGTCGTGGGTTTGATTCCCGCTCGAGGAAATTAAATATTGAATATTCTTATTTCCTTACTCCGGTAAGAAGGTAAAGCGGAGCTTTGAGTTCCGCCACTTTACACGCAATGGCTCTAGAATTCGGCGAAAGGTGGGCAACGGAAGTGTCTTAACAATAAGTTCCCAGGTTTCCTTTGGATATCCTGCTATATTCGGGATACAACGTGAATTAATAACAAATATTTTCAAATACAAATTTATTTCAAACGTCCTTTATTCTTAAGTTTATAACATTAACGTGTACAGAAAAAAAAAACATCTCTGTAATAAAATAATATAATCTTGTCTGTTTAGTCGCGAAAAATAAAATTATTTTTAGCTTCAAAAGAGTCCAATGATTTGGAGCCACCAAATATAATAAAGAGATATTTTTATGTAAATAATAATATTGGGTTGAAGACCTTTTTATTGAAATTTAGCAACCCGCCTACGGCGGTTGTTTAGGCAATAAAAAACCTTATAAAGTCAACGTAAAACAATATATATTATATATTTAAATTTATACATTTTCGACAAATTAACATATTATTAAATCTCTATAAGTTTCAAATTAGGCTTATAGATAAAAATGCCTACAAATTTGATATCATAAAATTAAATGTAGCGTAAGAGGCAGTCGTGGCTCAGTGGCACAAGCGTGTGACTGTACGTAACGGTTGTGGGTTCCATTTCCACTCGGGGAAATGAATTATTTTTATAACGCGCGGCGATTAGTTCCACCACTCACCACGCAACTTGAAACTTTTTTGGAAAGTTGCGAACGAAGTGTCTTAACACTAGGTTCCCTCTGGTTACTATATGCTGGATACTATATACGGGATACTATATACGGGATAGGACTATCCCGCTAGGACTTAGCAGGATAGTCCTAGTCTAGGCTAGTAATATAAAAGTTACCTCTTATGTTGTATGCTTAGTTATACGAATATGAACGATCACCTCACCTGTAACAAAAAAAAATATGTAAAATTAAATATTTGTCTTAATGTGAACTATACAGTATTTACTAGTGTAAGAAAACAAAATGGAGTGTAAGTATAGACCACAGGTGTCTTATAACCAAAGATATTTAACTCGTTCTTCCTGAACTAACATTCATATGCATATTACCATTTAAATATGCTAAAAAACAATAATAACGTCATCTACATCATATTTTTAGAAAGTTATATTTGCTAGTTTTGGTCTATAATATAGTCTATAATATAAAAAGTGATTTAATATCGATATACCTAAAAAGTTTATAGAAAGTTATATATTTTCTATGTAGGAATAGCATGTTTCCTATGATTTCAGTAATACTTTGATATAAATCGATTAAGTAAGTTCTTACCTAATTTTGATAATACTGTTGTATGTAAAATATGACAAATTTATGATGACAAGATAAACATAATCGTCGTATAAAAGAAAATAATTCGTGTGCTAATAAAATTGTTCGAGATGGAGAGCCCGCGGCGGTGGGCAACGCTTTATTGTTTCATATATTTATTGCTACCAGTAAGTTATATACAAAATATGACATTAATTAAAAACATTCCTTAATTAATTAAATTACTTATTTATATCATCATAGTTTGTTTTAAAAAAATATATCTATATTGTTACAGGATATCTGCATTTTAAGCCAAAATGTGCCTTCTGAGTTAGTATTAAAGCAAACATTTACACCAACGCCTACAAATGAGAAAGATTTAAAGAGAGATTTTTCGAATATAGCGTCAAAGCCATCATCGAAAGCGCAGTTTATGAATACATTACTGTCTTTAGTATCTAACGGAGCATTACCTGACATAACTGGTTCAGCTATTCCGACGCCAATATCAGAAAATCATTTCACTCCAAATATAGTGGGTGATATACCACGAACAGTCAATATAGTGCCAATACAGCCACAAATACCTTCTTATATAAAAGAATCAGTGAAATTTAATGGTCAATCTTCTACCATACCAAATTCGATTCCAAATATGTCATATTCAGCTTCACCCATTCCTACATCTTATGTCCCTATGCGACCGATACAAACTAAAGTAGCCCCAGAGCCAATATCATTGAATAGCTATTTGACAGTTCCACAAGTAATACCTCTACAAAATTATGGAAATATAATTCAAAGTCCACCTACAGTATGGCAAATACCACAACCTATCAGTGAGAACTATAACTATGTTCCTACTAAACCAGTTCAATTTTCAGAAATAGGTCCACCTCCTGTCAATTTGCAAATAAGTCCCCCTTCTCCCATTTTACCAGAAATCAATACTAATTGTGGTATTATTGAATACTTGGCAGCACCAAACGTGGGAGCAGTTGTTCAAGAGCCTACAAATATAATAAATGACTATGACACTGACAGCTATCCCTTAAATTTACAAATCAATTTACCTTCTCCAAGTATGCCAGCACCTAGAATAACATTTGTGTCTGCTACACCACAACCAGTCGCGGAAACAAAAAAAGAATCAGAAGGACTGTATCCTTTCTTACCGTTTGGAGGCTTTCCACCTCCACCACCAATTATTATGAGAAAATCAAGATCGAGCTGGCGAAAAATCTTGCCAATTATTTTATTAGCTTTATTTACTGACCGTGGCTGTTATTACGGCGGCTGTAATTGTTGCAATTGTTGTTGTGACTCCGACAATCCTACAGCAATTCCATTTCCCATACCGATACCCATAAATAGTCCTATTATAAACAGTTCTAAGTCATCATGCTCCTCTCGTAAACGAGGGCAAAGAGGCAATGGAGGCCAAACAGACACCAAATAAATATATATTTCATGTGTTTGCTTAAAGCAAACATATGAAAGTATAGCAAGTTGTAAATATTTAATTTTTAAGATAGAAAAAGTATAAAATAGTTTTTATTTAATTATAACGCTTGGTATTTTTCAACCTTTCAAAATATATGTAAATGTATCTTGGTAATATTTGTTTTATTTAAATAGCACGTGCGTTTTGTACAAGTTAGATAATTTATAAGATTAGATATCAGATTGAAATCTGACGTAACAGAAGCAATATAACTTCGTTTACACACGATATTTTATCTATAGGATGTCTTGTTTAGTTCTTACATCAAACATTTGGGTTTTGATATAATTTGCAATTATGAAACTTTCTATCATTATGCAAATTTGTCCAATTTTGATTCTTATCTTTTTATATCAGGTAAATGTATATACATAATAATACGCTTAAACATTAATAATAAATCAATATAGGTTGCGGCGTTGAGTTCTGCCACTCAACACGCAATGCCTCCAGAATTCGGCAGAAAGTGGGGAACGAAGTGTCTTAACGCTAGGTTCCCTCTGCCTACCCTGCTGTGTGCGGGATACAGCGTGAAGCTGATTTAATTTGATTTGATTTGAACAATATAGGTGTTTCAAAGTATAGACCATTAAATTAATTTAACTCTATCTTCAAGACAATTAAACTAAATTAAGAGTTAAAAAGTAAACAATGCCAACAACCTCCTAATGAAGTAACCCAAATATTATTCCAGGAAAATGTTTTAGGGCAAACGATGTACCCGTATGGCGGAGCGCCAATCGTATATGACAACCAAGGAGACGATGACCTCGGGCTGATACTGACAGTATTGCTCTTGGCAGCCAGAAATACGAATGGCAACTGCAACTGTTGTAATTGCTATAATTGTGGTGGAGGAGCTAAAACCATACCGGTACCATTTCCAATACCAATTCCTACTAATAATCCTATTATTAATAATCCTCAATCAGGATATGGAGACTCAAACGAAGGCGAAAGTGAAGAAGCTGAAGAAGGATCCTACAGTAGTAGCGAGTCAAGTGCATATTCAAAGTCATCATCTAATGTAACTCTTTCGTATGTTCCAGTTCCAGTGGGATCGCAGGAATCTGATTAGTTAATCCAATTTAAATATATATTTATTTATTTATTTATTGATTAATTAACCTTTATTTATTTAACTTATTAAACTTTTGTATGTTAATTTAATATTAATAAATTATATTTTAATAAGCTATAGTTTAATTTCTTGATCATGGCTCCGTTAGTACCGTTACTTATTTTATACCTTTTGTCTATCAAGCAGCATAGTTATTACACATTATCTCAATTCGATAATTAATATATAAGAACAAAAAAAATCATTTTAATAAAATAATACCTACATATGTATTAAAAAATGGAATTATCTGATGTTTATTTCTATTAGCACTTAGTAAATTTATACAAAGATAAATAAATCAATTTGATGAGATCTGATCTATTATAATTATGGGAGCATGTCTGTGTTATAATTGCGACTTTTAACTATAGATATCAGAAGTATAGTCTCTGTTTGATAAGAGAGTGAAATGGTATATCTATGATTTCGATCCAATGGAAACTCCACTAAGCAGGAGAAATATATTTAAAATGTATGGAGCTAGTTTCTACTTTTTTCTTTTCTAAATATTTGTATTGTCTGTAGAGCAAGAAAGGGAGAAGAATTTATTATATTTTAGCATAATTGTGTAACAGTCGTGTCTTTAGTTGTTATTTCATGATTTCAATCATTTAGAATTTAGATTGTAAGATTTTTTATCAAAATTACAGCTGTGGTAAGGTCTGTAACACAAGAACGATGGATGCTTAGTTCTATTTTTTTATGTAATGATTGACAGTTATAGGGACAGCACTAATGCAATAATATAGTAAATAAATATTATATATGAATAACTGATTGATCTGCATGATACGGTTTTAGAAATAGTTTTTAAATAGATATTTAGGGAAACTGGATTTTACGTTTTATAGTCCACGTAAACGAGGTTGCGGGCTTCAGCTAAAACTATAAATAAACATGTGTGATATAAGAAATATAAAAGACTGAACTGCCGTAAGCCATTCTAAGTGGATTAGGATTGTACAACATATCATTTAACCAGCGTTGATAAATTTAATAAAAAAACGTATATACATTTTTTACAGTTTTAAAATAAAAATTAAATTAAATTAGCTTCACGCTGTATCCCGCACACAGCAGGGTAGGCAGAGGGAACCTAGTGTTAAGACACTCTGTTCCCCACTTTCTGCCGAATTCTGGAGGCATTGCGTGTTGAGTGGCAGAACTCAACGCCGCGCTTAACCTCGAAACCAGAGCGAAGAAATGGAAATATAAATTTAAGTAAATATTTCATCTCCTCGAGTGGGAATCGAACCCAGAACCAGTCGGTTTTGCAGTCACACCTCGTGCCGCTGCGCCACGACCGGCCTCAACAGTTTTCTTTCTCAAAATAAAAAAAATGCATGATATTTTTCAAACTCAAAAAAAATACATAACATTTTTAAACAAAAATAAATGCATAATATTTATAATGTACACATATTTTTTATCCATTTATACATAGATTTTGTATTTGTGAAAAACGTAGTAATTAAACTCGATTGCATAACGTAAACAAAATAGATGGAGGCAGACAGAGAGTTAAACAATAATAAAAATATCCATTTACTTCAAAGTATGTTAAATTATTTATTTTTATTTTTTGAATACTATTTTCATTATAGTTTTATTCTATGTTGATTCAAGTGTCGAATTTTCCCATTAATAATATAAATATAGAGACTTGGTATGGATATTTGTTTAAGTTTTACTTAAAAAATATTGAACAGATTTAAACTTAAGTTTATATTTATGTAAATTACACATCAGAATAACGCATATAATATATGTAAAGATTGTGTGTAATTTGGTTATAACAAAAGCCGCGTTTGGGTTGATAATATGCTATAAGCGGTATAGCGTGAAGCAGAAGATAATGCTAGTAAACATCTTAAAATATAATTTTTTTTAGCAATAATAATATTATTGTTTCAAAAATTTATAGATTTCTTAGTTTTTAGTCACATATGCAGTGTATAGTAACAAAATATAACGTAATTATAGAATATTGCATAATTTAAATGCATATTAACATTAAAATATCGTAATATGTTTCACTGATAAGTATTAAGAAGAATATGTTCAATCACATCTAGATAATATCAATTGTAAGATAAAAGATATCTATTGCTTAAGATATTTTTAAAATAAATATATAGTTCGTTGTATAAATTATATTCTCATTTTATACCTGTCAAGATGGCAAAATTCAAGTTTTCAATATTAATTGCAGCTTTATCGTTTTTAAAAGTAATTTTATTAAAAATATAATATTTTATTATGAATAAAATATATGATTAATATAAACTTTGCTTTACATTTTAGATAATTCACGGGCAGATCGGTAATCTGGCTAACAATCCAACAGGAACACAAAATCTTAATCAAGGATTTTCTAACACAGGAACTCTAAAGAATGCTAATGAAAATTTACAACAAAATGAAAATTTTGCAAAAGGTGCTAATTTTAATACGCCATCGCCAGGACAGTTCAACATACAGCAACCTCAACCTCTAGCAACCTTGCCGCAATCTTTTCCATTGCAGCAGATT
This sequence comes from Heliconius erato x Heliconius himera, assembly GCA_013421005.1. Taxonomy (NCBI): domain Eukaryota; kingdom Metazoa; phylum Arthropoda; class Insecta; order Lepidoptera; family Nymphalidae; genus Heliconius; species Heliconius erato x Heliconius himera. The sequence continues at coordinate 107,758 of JAATLQ010038589.1, read as the reverse complement.
CCAAATCTACAGCAAAATGTACAGCAAAAACTACCACAAAATTTCCCACAAGTCATAAACCAACCTAATCAATTATCTGAGCTACAAGTGCCCATTTTATATCAACCTCTAAATATACAACAACCGCAATTACTTCAATATCCATTACTTCAAGACTCCTCCAGCCAGCTTTTCCCCATTATTCAGCAAGCTTCAGCGCAACCATTTAATCCGAACGGCAATAATAACTACCAAAAAAATCCTGTTCAAGTTGCTCAAGTACTACCTTCTTCAAACTCGTTTGTATCTCCTTATTCTTCGATATCATCAATATCACCTTACGGTTGCCAGCGTACAGATTTTATGCCTAATCTAGAAGGGAACTATGCAAGGCAATACATTACGGTCCCATTTTCTGTTCCTGAAACACAAGTTATTAAGGCTTTCCCTGGACCATATCGAGCCGTGTTACCTCCGTCGAATCCTACAGTATTAGCTAAAAATCTAACTCCATATCAGAATCAAGTATATAGTGAAGTTCGTTGTCCTTTAGATCTTCAAAATAATATTTCTGCCGACAAAGATTTGCTCGAAACTGACAACCTAACGACACTCCTTTTGTCTTTACTACAATCTACAAAATCGTCAAATCAACCCCAATATTATAGTCCCTATCCTTATACGCCTTATGGCTCTTACAACACCAATGTAGCTCCTAAGTCGTCAAGCTTAAAATCTCTTATGCCGCTTATTTTTGATATAATAAAAGAGAAAAGGGAAAGATGTGGTTGTAACGAAAATTGTAATGGCTGTCGGAAAAATAAATTAAATAAAAATTTTGACACTCAGACAAATGGTAACTATTCAAAGAAAAGAAATTATAATTTAAGCAATGAAATGTTCCGAGATAATAACTCAGATGAAGATACACCGAGAATTGCTAGAGAACATAAAAAATGCAAAAAATTCAAAAGCTCAACTCCTTTAGAGAGCATGGAAAGTAGAGAAAATGACGAAAGAGATTATGACGAATTTTCCGATGAACAGGAATAAAGAAAAGAATATGAATGCCAATATATGTAAATAACAGTAGTTTAAGAAGTATTGTGTTATTAATGATAGTAATAAGCATTAAGAAAAAATAAAATATATCATATTAAATATATCTACTAACGTTATATTATTTTAAACCTATTGATCATATATAAAATACATAGAACATCCTCCTATCCTACTATATAAATTATATAGAAAATCATAATTTTTTTTTTATTTTAATTAAGTTATTCATCAGTCGCATCAAGTGATATAGTTTTAAGAAAAGAAAATAATATTTGAAACATTTTTAAAGTGTTAATCCACACTTAGGAAAGAAAAATACGAATTTAGAAAACGTATAAAAATTTGAACGTAGCAGGACTCGAACCCGCGCCTCCTGGAAACCGAGAAAATATGTTATGTACTCGTATATACTTGTAATTATCACAAAAGGATACGTCAGTAATGCTCGAGACGTTAATATATTTCTAAAAATGAGTCATTTATTATTATCACTTTGTTTTATATCGAACACCTGTGTGACAACCAATAACAATTGCTATAATTTTCGTGATAAAACTATAGTATAAAGGTTGCTATCCCGTTGTGTAATAATCATAGTAGCTTAGGCACAATGTCGTCAATCACGTGGATTTGTTCTTTCATCGCTTTATTTTTATTTAATGTAAGTTTTGAAACGTTTACTAATTCGTCTTAAAATTATATTATTTCTTTTTTAACTTAGCGTTAAGACATTCCGTTCCCATTAAGACACATCCGTTCCACTTCCCTGGTGTCATTTATATTTTGCAATATTTATTATTCATCTTCAGGCTATATCCCGCACGACTAGCCACATATTTTTTTAAATATTTTGATACCACATTCATAATAATACATATAACAGCTATATTATAATTGTAAAATCCCATAATTTCGATGAAGATCAAAGTAAAATTTCATTTTAAAATTGGAATTGTATTTCGTAAGCTTCTCAAAGTTCGACGAGCTTCAAATTTATTTTCCTATATCAATTACTTTGTTCCATTTGATCGCTCTGAAAATGCGACCTTGTACCCAAAGTATGTTTGGTAGACATTTTCTAAATATTTTCCGGTATCTGTTATAAACGACGAAGCAATTTTGTTTATTACCAAGCTTCTTTATAGATAAAATATGAAATATTTATATACATTTATAAAGTGATGTATAGCTTCTATGGCCATGGCTACTAAGCTAACTACTTTTAATTTGTATCTAGTGTTAAATCCAGAATAGAATTTACAAAAATATTAAAAAACTTAGCAGTTATTAATTAATTCAGTGATAGCTTATATTCGAACACTGTTGTTTGTATACCATTTTAGATTCGTCGTTTATGTCAAACACTTATAAGACAATAAGTAAATGTCTTTAAACTTAAGAATTTCTATTACGAATTCTAAAGCTAAATTTATAGCTATCTGTCAGCGCGAAACTTAAAATTGCTTTTAAAAATTTATTCACTTTCTTTAGTTTTATCAGCATTCGAATAAGGTTCAAAGGTCCTTCAAAATTAAATTATGCACTTACTTTACATACACCTTAAAAATATATTTAAATCTTCTCAGAATGATGATGAGTCTTCTACTCAAGAGCAGATCATGATTTATACACGTAATCAGATTTAGCTTTTTAGGAAAAGTATTTCATTTTATATTTTTATTTTTTATTATCAAGGTTACAGAAGGTGGTGTGTGCAGCTATGGTGGTGGCTGTGGGCTGCAACCACCTGTGGTACCCGTACCAACACCCGTTCCTGTGCCCTATCCGTATAGGAGCAGGGACAACGACTTAGAGGACATTCTTCCATTTCTTTTAGTGCTCTTCGCCGGGAGTGGAGGGTTTTAAATTAACAATTTATTAATAGTTTATAATTGTTAATAATAAACTAGTAATTAATATAGTTTAATGATATAATGTCAATAATTTTGTATTCAAGAAATATAGAAACAAAGTTACTTAGAATAAAAAAAAGTGGACATGATGATAAATTAATTTATAATTTCTAACCCATTTAACCAACCTCTGTTAAGGGAGGAGGTTCTCATTTCGACTGTATTTTTAGGGTTTAATAAAAGAAACCCTTATATGATCATGATTTTATTTGGCCGTTTATATTGCAAAAAATGCGTCTTTCGACACTATCAAGGGAATCAAAATTCATAGCGTACTTCCTTCAGCTGGCATCTACAGGTAGTACTAGTTCAGGAAAAAATCTGAAACTATACATTTATGGTTAAATCCCACAAAATAATAGCCTTAAATAGCAAAAAACGCGTATTACGACACTATAAATGGAATCAAAATTAATCAAAATAATCCAGTTAACTAAGAATAATAAAATTTGACAGCTATTTAAATTGGCAAGGGGACAATGCATGGGCATGTAGGGTTCCGTCACTTAACACGCAATGCATCCAGAATTCGGCGGAAAATGGGGATCGAGCATCTTAACACTAGGTTAACCCTGCCGAGTGCGGAATTTAGCGTGAAGCTGATTTATTTATTTTTTAAGTAAAGAAAAAGAAAGATATTTGAAAAAAAAAGATAGAAATTGCTAAAAAAATTCATGAATTAGTTTCAATATGTAGCAATTCGCGTCAGAAATGGAGTCAGTTTTTTTTTAATAATATTTGACAAATATAACAAAATCAGTTCAAACAGCCAACTATTCATAAAATAGAGCCTTTGTAACATATATATAAATATACATTTTATCATCAATAATTACAATTTACTTGTAACATTATCAAAGTACAATCTGAAGTAACATTATATAATATATTTCCTGTTATATTTTTCGTAATGCTAAGGGATAATATATGAGGTAATATGATTAGAAATACGTAAAGTTGCATTTCTATTTAACACATTTCAACTTATAATATGGTTTCAAAATCAGATAAAAACAATATAAACGGGTGCTTTCAAGAAATTTTGTTTAAATTAAACAGATATGTCTACTTTATGGTGGTTTAGCTTCGTTCTCTTTTTTGCTAACGTCAATGTAAGGCCACTTTTAGTTTTTATAAAAAAAAATCTTTTTCTGAAACTCATACATAATATTATATTTTACGTCAGTTTCATTTCAAATTGCTTATCTATAAAATCTGTAATAAAGAAGAATTTTGAAGATATGTCCCCATAATTCCCACAAATTGTAAAAATAATAAGTATCTAAATAAGGATAAAAACATTACTTCTAAACCATCATTCTAATTTAACTAAGAAATTCTAAATATTTTACAGATAATATTCGTCCAGTGTCAGTTCCCTGGGTATGGGCAGCATGTTCCATATCCAGTCTATATGGGTAACAACGACGATGACGATTGGCACTGCATCTTGCCAATATTGCTTTTGTTATTAGCTGATGGAGGATTCGGAGGCTATGGTGGATTTGGAGGATGGGGTGGTGGATACGGCGGTGGATATGGTGGCGGCTGTGGATGTGGGGGGTGTAACGGGGGATGCAACTGCAATTCTGGCAGCAACACTATACCGATCCCTTATCCCATACCAATTCCTATTAATAGCCCAATAGTAAATTCTTAATGTATCCTTATCTTCTACAATATTACTTTTAATTATTGTGAAAATAATAATTTTTGTATTTTCAATTAGGTTTCGAAAAGTAATTAAAACACATAATACAAAAATTGTTTTATTTATTAACGCATTTAACCATCCTCCACATAAGGTGAGATGTATTTTCGTATTAATGCTTTAATTAAAACGTGCTTATGCCCTTAAATACTTCAGTTACATCATGTGAAATTACCTTGTAACCTATATTTTGAAATCCATTGTGTATATAAGAAGTGCAATAATATACTGCATTTAATTACACCAACATGTGGCCTCGAATATTTTTTATGATATTTTTATTGTTCTCAAAGGTATATAATAAATCGCTCCTTCGTTATTGTAAATATTGTATGTTCATCATATATTTATTTTTAATTTAACAATTAATTTCAGAAATTAGAAGTCTTTGCTCAACGAGTGGAATTCATCTCTCCACCAGCAACACTTTCGACTACTTCGTATATTCAGCCAGCTGGACAGTTCGTTATACCAGCTATCATTAAACCTCTTATAGCTCCTGTCGAGTCAGTCCCTGAACCTGTAGCACCTACAGTTCCTAGCTTCCCTAGTTGCAATGATTTCAGTGATTTTAATAGCTATAATGGTTTCAACGATTTTAATGGCCTAGGTGGTCCATTTATACCTCACCCTGTGCCTATCTACTGCAATGACGACGATAATAACTGGCATCATCTTTTATATTTCCTTATATTTGCCATGAGTAACAGATGGGGAGGAAATTATGGCTATTCTCCGTATGGTTATGGAGGATATGGCGGAGGATATGGTGGGGGATGCGGAGGTGGATGCGGATGTGGTGGTGGATGTGGATGTGGTTGTGGATGCGACAGTGGTTGCGGTGGATATCAGGACGACTGTGATTGCGGATATAATGACGGTTGTGGCAACAAAGTTACTTATGTTCCCTATCCCATTCCGGTTCCAACGAATTATCCAAATTCAGGGTTAACATTTGGATGTAATGATGGGAATGTATTTACCACACCAGATGACGGATGTTCTTGTGACATTCCAACACTGCAAGCTTGCGGTAACAACGGGAATGGCAATGAAATTAACTTAGTAATTAGAGCTGACAACTGCAAATAAAATTTTTCATAATAAATAAGCGATTTTATTTTCTATCATTTTTTAACAAAACGTTTCCAAATTATTATTAAAAGATATTTCTGTAATTTCTTGGAAATATTTTTATTCTATATGTATTGTTTTTATAAGTAAATAACTGCATTGCGAGACCTATGGTGAAACAACATTAAAAAACTAGGTAAAATAAATATAAAAACGGGAATATAAACTGAATACTTCAATTTTTTTCTCCTATACACCGACCACCTGTAATAAAAGAGACATGCTCTTAATTGCTACCCAAATACTGTTGCTATGGATGACGGTAAATATAAAGTGTATTAATATATTTAAAAAAAATTGTATTTTTATTATTATAAAAACTTATAAATTTATTTATTTTTAAGGCAGCGTACTGTCAATATTATGGTTATACTGGGTCTTGCTTGGATCAATACTCGCAATATGCATACAGCCAATCTGCTTACAACTCATACGGAGCGTATGGATATCCTTCATATTCAGTGCCTGGCTACGACTATTTACAACAACTGTATAGCCCGTATCCGGATGGAACACAACAACCAATTGTTATTGTTGTCGATGGTGATGATGATGATGACGATGATGAATGGGATATGCTAGATGTCGTAACGACTATAGCTTCTTTAAGAGGAAATAACGGAGGAAACAACGGCCCTGTATACATTCCATATCCTGTTCCTATGTCTTATGACAAATGTGATTTCGACAACGATTTCGATTGTGATTGCGGTTCAAGCTGTGGTTGTAACAACAAAGGATGTACTTGTAAGAATTGGGACAATTCCTATTATGATTATGACTTCAACTGTGACAGTTGCTGTGATTCCGGAAAGAAAAGACGACAAAAATGTCGTTCAGGCAGTCGCTGTTCTAATTCAGATTGCGGCTGTGATAAATGTGGCAGCATGAAGCATAAATGTGGCCGTTGCAGTAACTATTAGAGTGATATAAATATTTTGAACAAAAAATCTGCTTTTGATAAGACGTCATTGTTTTTTTTATAATCGATTGAATATTATATTTTATATATATAATGCAAAAGACAATAAATAAATTCGTAAATAAAATTCCTGTTTTTATTGCATATATAGTTTTAATAGTACGACATTATTAAAAATATAATATATCATTTCAAACCACTTTCGGGTATAAAAAGTTAAATTAATTTTACAATTATCCGATAAATTTATCTATTTAACTTCAACAATTTATAACAATAAATGAAACATAAATAAAACATATTTCTACTTTATATATTATATGTAAGTATAATAATATATATTTTTAATTTTATATTTGTACTTCTATACAAGGCACGTTGTTTCAAGAAACAAGAGTTATTTTGTATTCACTTTCAGATTTGCTGCTTGCAGTAGATCGTCAATATATAAGCTACAATTAATATAGCAAATGAATAAAAATATATCGTATTTGTGATTATAACTTTAAAGTTCTTAATCTTAATATACGAGGTGTGTCAAAAAGTATCGCGAATTTTGAATTTTCGCGGGTTACGTATATTAGAATTTCGATTTTTTTGTGACGTTATGTTGGTACATATGTCTGTCACTTATACTGACAAGTTCGGCCATTTTAAATGTTCAGTTAATTGTTGACAGCTGCTTTGCTTTGCTCGTATGTATTTATTACTGGCTTCAATCGTAGGAACGGAGAAAACCTTTTAAACATTCAATTGGTTTTATAAAAGCCAGATTATCAGCGATGTTAAATAAAGTTCCATTTATCTTTTAATAAAATTAGCAATAAATAATAATTAATTATAATACATACACGATAGTTTACTAAAGTTAATAAATTAGCAATCTTTTTAGTTATTTTTCAACAAAAAAATTTCAAAACAAATAATTTGGTAAAATGTATAATAGTGTATTCTACGGATTTACTCAAATGAAATATAAATAAAACATTTTTAAAACACAACTATATACCCAATATTATATATGTATTTTGAAATAGTTTATCTAATAGACTCTTAAGTCAATCATGATTATGCTGAAAGATAAAATGTTAAATTATTTTGGTTGTTACTTTTTCTAGTAACGTCTATTTGATTATAATTTTCCTTTTTTAATTACTTAAAGCACTCAGCTTCTATTTTGTGTAAGTAACACTTTATCAGTGTCCATAGAAATTGGACTAAAGTAAATCAGTGGGGAAATTTAGCGTAACCGAACATAACCTTACCAAAAAAATTAGAAAAATAAATGTTGTTGCTCGTAAACAGATATAAATTTAGATTTTTCATTTATATCAAAAGGCAAGTTTCTTCCAAAATTTACTTCAAATTACTTTGAATTACGATTACTTCAGCTTCACGCTATATTCCGCACACAGCAGGGTAGACAGAGGGAACCTAGTGTTGAGTTCCCCACTTTCTGCCAATTTCTGGAGGCATTGCGTGTTGAGTGGCAGAACTCAACGCCGCGCTTATCCTCGACACCAGGGCGAAGAAATGGAAATATAAATTTAAATAAATATTTCATCTCCTCTAGTGGGGATCGAACCCACAACCAATCGGTTTTACAGTCACACTTTGTGCCGCTGCGCCACGACTGGCCTATGGTACGTAAGATTTTTTTTGATTGCTTTCACAGTGTAGAGCTTACAATACTTATTGACAGTTAATATAGTAAGCGCCCAAACACGTGTATTTAAAAATATAAATATTGCTAACATTAGGTCCAAGGGCATCATCCTACGTGCCCTAATTGCCATATTTCCTAGTTACGAAACTGTAATATATTGGTCAATATTATTAAATGTGATACTACATATTAATAATGCATATAAAAGCAGTCGTTTGTAAAATTCAAAATAAACAATCAAAATGGCTTCTAAGAAAGTCGTCCTTGTGTTGGCTTTGCTTTTCATCCTAAAGGTAAGAAGTAGAGAAAAAGTTTTTATTTCATTACAATAATATTAAAATATATTTTTGACCCCAAATTAAATACCGCAAAAAACCTGTTGTTTGAACTTTGGAACCGTTTAGGTAACGTTTGCGAGACATATTTGATTTATTTATGACTTTATAAATCCTTGCAAATCTTCAAAGGAGTACCAATTTGAACGAACTCTAAATATTAGTATAATCGAAAAGTAAAGAAATAAAATTATTGATTTTTATGTCAATATTGTAACTAATCCACTGATTAACTGATGGCGAAATATATAATTACATGGAATGTGAAGCCAAAGATAGTTACCCTTTTCCTGACTTGATTAAAAATAACAATAGACTCTGAACAGAAATTGGTAAAACTGAATTCTTGTACCATTAATTTTTATACTCGACTGTGCAATGCAAAGGAGAGTAATGAGTTTCATGTGTAAAAAATGTTTTTTCAGTGTCACTGGGCACAGTGTCAATTCTTTGGGAATTACGGAGGCTTTGGATTTCCCGGTCCTTACGGTGGTTACGACGATGACGACGACTGGGAAATGATGCTCCCCATACTCCTCTTGGCTCTATGTGGAAGAGGTGATTTTGGTGGTGGTTTCGGAGGATATGCACCGCCAGTGGCGATACCTTATGGAGGAGGCGGCGGATGCGGATGTGGTGGCTGTGGACGGTGCTAAAAATTACGTTTGATGAACAATAAATATCAGAATTATGCAAATTTCAGTAATTGTTATTTTATTCGAGACTTTTCGATTAATATATTATGTTCCCAAAAATATAGTGTTTTGGCACACGTCAAAATTTGCTCAACATGTTGTATATATAATATATATCAAGAATATTGGCAATAAAATGAATTCTAGCATAACAACATTTTTGCTAGTGTTTCGTGAATTTCATATTATATATTTGTAATAGGGTAGAGATAAGATAATTATTATGATAATATGTTACCAAGTATTGCTTCTAATATCATAGAAAAAGTTTTGTAATGTTATTTAAGCCATTAGTATAAAATCACTATAGAAATCAATTATTTTGTTAGTTGCTACAATAGGGATCCTATAAAGTAGTTACCGTATTTTTGTAATAGACAACAAAAAACTAATTATACTTCAATCTGTTCTAGATATTATTTTAGTTCGAGATATATTACTATTTTCGCTCATAAAAGAATTACTATAAAAACAAACATATGCAATATAATATAGAACGCAATGATTTTTAGTTATTTAGTGCACTTAATTATACCTGAAGTAAGTGGCAATAATTTTAATGATCTATAATTATTTAAATAACTCTAAACATTTTTTTTGTTATTATAAAAATTGTTTCAGCTAATTTGGTGTATTCATTTACCTGATGAAATGTATACTAAAGGATTGGCAGAGACACCAGCTTATCGCCATATTCAAACAACGAAAATTCCGAATAAGTTAACATCCGATGCGACAAAAATTGCAAACGAAAATTATTTTCCAGGTGTTATTTATCCTACTAGTATTTTAGATATTGCTCAACCATTTTTTTACAGAGTAAATTCGCAAGATCAAGTTTTGGGCCCCTTTTCAGATGATGTCAAATCTTCCTACAAGTTAATAAGTTCTAATACAGGAGATAGTAAAACTAAAAATAATGATATTTTTAAAAATATCTCGGAGTCACAGGAACATTTTGAATCTGGTACAGAAAACGATGGAAATACTTCTAGTGAGCCCAATTCTAAAGAAAATGAGGATAATGACGAAATTATATCAGAATTATCTAACGAGTATATTAATAACACATTTGAAGACAAATTAATAACAAACAGACATAATACATGTCTTTCATTCTCTACATATGCTAATGAAACTGACAGAGTGACTGATGTACAAGAAAACACAGCTTCAGCAGCGGCAGCAGCAGCAGCAGCAGCAAGCGCAGCAGAAAACGCCTTAAAAGATATATCTGATGAAGATGGTCATTTTTCGGAGGATTTGGAAATATCAACCCAAGTAAATGTATACGAAATTTATAATACAATATGTGATTTAAAAAGTCAAGAAATTATTCAGGACAATAATGTCACACTGAACTCAGAGATGGACTTTACAAATGAAACAAATAAGGATTTATTAAAAAAAGACTTAAATCCTGAGAATATTGACCTTACACGAAAAAATATTTTCTTAAATAACCATAATTTAACATCAACTAAAGTAATTGTGATGGATTTAAATAAAACGCTACCACCTTTACCAGTGGGATGTTTAGAGAGTGAAAATGTTATAAGTAATATTTTAATAAAACCTACAGAAGAATTTTCATTTGAAGGATCATTAAATATAATTTCAAAAAATAATTGTAGTAATAATACCATAGGTAATTTGGTATACAATGAAACAGGCTTGCATCCGGAAGAAATCTTAAGCATTTTAGAAAACGATACTTATAGCGATTATGACACTAATTGCACAGACAACAACGATGGTCCAGGATCACAAGATGATAGTGACGATTTTTTTCTTGATATGATTATTTCTCTTGATTCTATTTGCGAAATGAATGATACAACATCTCCAAACAACGAAAATGTAACAAAATTCATAGAAATACCAATTATAGACCAAACAAACATCTCATGTGAGAATGCAAGCAAAGAAAATATTTATAAAGATTAAGGACCACATATTTCTAATAATAACAATGTATGGTAATTCATTAGGTACGTAATTATATTCATTATTTCTTATGTACAATTAAGAACTCTTAATACAAAAGTATTAACATTCAAAGAATACTTATTAAATTGAAAAACAAACACGTCACAAATTATCGGTAATAGCGATATTATAAATTAAGTTTTTAATGAACATATTTTGATTTTAGTAATTAAATTGTGTATTATCAAGCCACACCAAAATATAATATAATACATATTTTTACCTATATAGATATATCCAAAGGTCTAGAAAGAAACATTTTTAGAATATCAATTTATATTCTAATCCATTTAAATTTAACGTATACCTTATTGTGAAATAACTGAATTACGTAATTTTTACGCATAGACTTTCTAGATGTAAAGATAAGTTTTATCTTAAAAACGAAACATCACGCGTAATGTAATTATTCTTTTAATAAGTGTTTAATACAAAACTAGTTCTATATATTTTTATAATATGTGATCATGATATTCGATGGTAAAATTATAGTTTTTGTGTCGACAATTTTACAGGTATAACTTATGATTGATTAGTTGTGTTGCTAGATTCGTACAATTTATTATAAAACAATTATTAATAAATTGCTTATTAAAAATTTTGTGCCAATAATTGTCGTAACTTTTATTAACGCAAGATATTATGATATTTTTTGTTATGTCAATATTTTATGTACTTTATATTTAATTCCTAGTCATTTTAATTACTTCAAGTTTTATAACATTGTTTTTTTTTAATTGCAGACCGAACTAATATTTTGCTTACCATATTCTTACGATCAGTTTGATTTTAGAGGGAACACTTATCCAAAAAACTATATAACTAACGCATTGCAATCAGATCAAATAATCAATACCGAACGAATTTATAGAAAATTCCATTTTCCTGAAACGGAATATCCTCTAGCTTCAATAGCTGATATCCCTTTGAATTTTCAAGAAATTGAAAACAAATCGTGTTTTAACAATCGAATGAATACTAATTCTCGTTTAAAAAAATATTCAAAAAATAACATTAATACAAATTATAATAACCATGATATGAAAACTTTAGACAATGGGCATACAAATCAATTTCCATTATCATCAAGCCATTATGATATTAGAAGTTTTCCTGATATCGAGTATCCAATGTCAGCTAGTGAATTGTGGGAGCCATATTATTGGAGCTGTCAAAATAATTTCCAAAATTTATATTCCGATCAGCCTTCAACATATCCTAAATTGAACCTCACACTTACCCGCAAAGAACTAATTAACAATTTTGGGAAGCCTTCAACACATGGAAAAACTATTCCGATTTCGACAAAATCTCTTTCTGATCCTCAAAAAAATATTCTGAAGCTAAAAAATAACCAACAGAATAAAAACATTACATTACAAAAAAATGAAAATATTAAATTGATAAAAAACATAGGAACTATATGCAAGACAGCTGAATCACAATTGACATCTTTTAATAAGTCAATAAGCTTACATCCTAATTACCATATGAAAAATCAGTCTTATTCAGTGCCAGAAAACAAAAGTATCAAGAAGTATAATTCGAATGATAAAAAATCTAGTGTATTACCGGCAAAAGAAAAGTGCAATAATAGTAGGCTTAGTGAAGTTGGAGTTGTTGATTCTGATCATAAATTAAAAGCCACAGAAAATGCAGTGAAAGCTTATACTGATAGATTTAACAAAGAAATGTCGGCTGTACTTAAAAATATAACAGATAAAATTATATTAAACGATCACAAACAATTTGAACGAAATGTTATGGATTCGCCTAATACATACGTAATGAACTATGGAGATGATTCCTTCTATCAAATCCCTACAGAAAACGATGTAACATTATATGCTAATGAGTTTAATAATAAAATGACATCCATAATAAAGTCTGTAGCCGACAATATATTTCTGAAAAATTTTGAAATGAATAATATAAAAATGTATACAGACACATCGGATTCGATAGAAGAATGTTTTAAACCTGGTTGTGAAAAGACGATTAAACATTCCGAAAAATCTATAAATACGTATGTAGATAGATTCAATGATGAAATGTCTTCCATATTAAGTTCCAATTTTGATGATATTATTTTTGGTGACGTAAATTATATGAAAGAAATTAATACGGATAGCAATTTTTCGGAAACCAATTATTCTAGTGAAAATCCTTTACATTCTAATATAAACTATCCTATACAAAATGATGAGGTTTGTAAGATAACAGACTTGTTTGAGTTGAACAGAACATTATCAAAACAAAAGTCTGACTCGATATTGGTACTTGACGATAGTAATAAAAACTCAAGAAAAGAAATGTTTACAAAAGTTATTGGTACAAAATATGACAATTCATATGAAGATTACACAACAGATGCGTATCCTGAAACTGACAATTCGTGGTCACTTTATTCACAAACCACGGCAGCGCCAAAAATATCATCAGTCGACACTACATGGAAATCATCAAAAGTAATAGAACCTGACAAAACTTTCGATTCTGAAGAATTAGGTCAATATTTTATGTTAGTATAAAATAAGCTTTACACAAAATTGTAGTTATTATTATATGTATATCATAATCATATCATATAGCAGGGTATTCAAATGGAACGTATTTATAAGACACTCTGTTCCCATTAAGACACTTAAGTTGTCCACTTTCCGATTAGAACGCTCGTTACCACAGCGTGAAAATAAAAATCACACTTACAATCACATCCTTGTGCGACTTTGGCAAGACGGCCTCAACTAAATATGACTTGTAGCCTAAAATATTGATACATCCATAAAATAATGTTCCTTACACACGTATAGGATAGACTGTTTCTTTGGCAATCTTTTTGTCCCTTTTACTGTTACCAAACCAAACCAAACCAAACGAAACGAAATGCAACAGCAAGATAACGACATTATAAATAGATAAATAATTAAATGATAAATCAAATTCAATTCGTTTAATGTACAACCCCTATACTAGTAAATCTAAGCTTCATGCTGTGCACACAGTAGGAGAGGTAGAGGGAACCTTATGTTAAGACACTCCGTTTCCCACTTTACGCCGAATTCTGCAGGCATCGCGTGTTGAGTGGCGCAATATAATTTAAGTAAATAAGTAGATGAATACATAAGTATATTAAACTACTGATTGCAGGTGTTTGGTCATAAATCAGAATGGACAGTGCACTCTTAATACTCATTAGGTATTCAGAACGCAGCGCTTATAAGGTTTCACCTCTCTAAGCGAGTCTTAGACTATTTTCCTTTCTAACAAATAGTGCAATAGAAAGAAACATATAACAGTGTAATGACACTGTTTAAATAAAAGCCATCACTAATTTTTATGTATTGATATTTTTTTTGTTAGTGTCGGCAGAATGCGATATTGGGCTTCGTCATTCAACAAAATTCTTTAGCTATACGCACAAAAGAAGAAGAGTGGTTGCCTAAAACATTTTTTTTATTTGGCATAGTATTGTCACTTGGTTTTCCTTCCTTCCTTGGTTTCCTTGCAAACCCTTCGAAACATGAACACAGTATAAAAAGTTGCACAAACGATATACGATATATCAAATGTTTATATATTTATACATAACAAGTTTCTATAGTTATTTTGTTAATGATGAGCTTCATATTTACTGCGTCCTCATCCACTGGAACGTGTTTTTTATATCTTTATTGACCATCCTTTATAGAATAAATATGACATTTTCCGTAATCGAAATGAAAAGGAACTACGTAATATATTGTGGAAGTACAGTTGATTATAAAATCCTTAGAAAAAATAATTTACTTAACTTGTAGTACACTAGTAGTTACACTAAGTAAATTATCACAAATTAATCTTAAATATTTAAAATATTATAAGCCATAATTATAGTGTTATATTTTTTTCTAAAACCTTAATTATTATACTTTTTATAGAATCAAGACTATTCTTTCTTTTTAAATTATATACTTTCATGCGAAAAATATACATTATAAAGAAATAAAATTCTAAATGATGTCCATATTTTAAAAACGTATAGTTATAAATACAATTTTTCACATTGGTTGTCCATCAGAAAACCGGTCGTTCCGCAGCGAGACGACCT
The DNA here is from genome assembly GCA_013421005.1 of Heliconius erato x Heliconius himera. Classification (NCBI taxonomy): domain Eukaryota; kingdom Metazoa; phylum Arthropoda; class Insecta; order Lepidoptera; family Nymphalidae; genus Heliconius; species Heliconius erato x Heliconius himera. Next base: position 92,262 of record JAATLQ010038589.1, on the reverse strand, counting down.
TGCGCGAACACGAATTACATCACGTTGACATGCGCAGGCGCAACGGTACGTTCTACGTTATACTTTCTTGCGTTTAACTACCTACTATACAGTTTATTATGTAAATTAAATCTTTACTGTAGTATAGTTTTTTTATTAACATAAAAAAAGCGCAAAAAGTCCAGATATATCTTTTTGTCTAAAATTAACTTTAATCAATTCTGCAGGACTCGTATTTTTTTCTGACACTAATTCTAAAAACAATAAATAAAGTGTTTTTAAATTATTATACCACGCTTATAAAAATACTGTATTTTATATATATATTTTATATAAAATATATATAAATCAACATGTAAGGAAAAATGTTCTTAATTAATAATTTTTAACATGATAAATACCATACGCCGTGACATTGCTCTTTGTTACGTAAAGGAAATATATTAAATGTTGACGTTTACCGTATTTCATAGACGATAAATCAGGTTTAAGTTTTTACTTTCAATAATACTACTTTTTATATAGTAATTATGTAAATCAAAACTAATACCTAAGTTATATGGATGCAGGCAGATTGCTAAGTTTTAAGCCGCAGCTTTAACATGACGTCAGCAGGATTGGGCCTGTAAGACCCGGCCTATTTTATTTCACTTAAAGTTTAGTTCTTATTCGTGTTACATTGCCGTTCCTCTTAGTAGTATTAGCTATTGAGTTGTTCTTCTTGTTTTTAATCATGCAACAACTCCAATAATAGTATTTAAAAAATAGTTAAAAAAATCTGAGTGCATCCTCGCAGTTAGTGTAACAATTTCGCACCTTTATGTAAGCAGTATTTTTATTATTTTTCGTAAATTTATGTAAAGAATATATATAATATATAATTTAATATATATACTTCTTGATGATTGGTTTTGCTTATAATTTAGGTTGTTATTTTCGTATTTTTTGTGGATGCTTAGTAAAAAGTAGACCTACAATAAAAAAAATACTTTCGTTGACTGTCAATTTCAAATGAATTTTAGTGTGTTAAGGAAGTTTATTTGAGTGAATCTAATGTTGTAAGTCGGTGATATTCCGCTACCTTGCTATCGGATTCTGTGTTGAGTTTACCAAAAACAACTAATTCATAGTGTTAAAAATGTAAAGGTAATCTTTTTATCTACAAAAAAATGCCATTTATACATTACGATTTTTTTACTTCACGCTGTATGCTACACATAACTGGCTAGGCAAGGGGAACCTTGGAACCCAGTGTTAAGACACTTCCAGTCGCCATTTTATGTTTAAATTAAGAATAAACTCAAAGTTTATTTGGCTTTATGACGTAAGTATGAAATACCAATCGTCATCATCTATCGTCGAAATAATAACTCACATAGTGACTGACACGTGACACTATTCTATCTGAAATTGCCACGAATCACGATTATTAACATCTGACATAATACGGAATGTATTATACATGAGTAATTTATATGATATTTAAAATAAAAAAATAATTGTAAAAAACAATTCTATAGCAATTATTTTTCGATTTATTCTACGTAGGTATTAAACATATAAGAACGAGGCCTGCGCAGGCGCAACTCTACCTCACCCACTCAATGACATTAAATTTTTGAAGTGACATTATTAAGTAATAAATTTTATAATCGCTGGTTTAATAATAAGGAAAGTGAATTCACATTTACAATAACAGTTGTTGAATGGCGACCATTTTGCTTTATCTTCAGCTTATTATATTCTGTATAGTAAAATAAATCAGTAAATAAATCAGTTTCACGCTGTATCCCGCACACTGCTAGGCAGAGGGAACCTAATGTAAAGACACTCCTTTCTCCACTTTCTGCCGAATTTTGGAGGCAACGCCGCGCTTGTCCTCGACACCAGAGCGAAGAAATGGAAATATAAATGTAAATGAATATTTTATCTCCTCGAGTGGGGATCGAACCCACAACCAGTCAGTTTTACAGTCACACCTTGTGTCTCTGCGCCACGACTGGCCTCTTCTGTATAGTAATATGTTCATTCTGTATAGTAATATTCATAAATTAGCTTACTAGATATTTATAAATATTTTTGAACTGTTGATTAAAAACTAAAAAATTAAAATAAATATATGTGAAAAACAAATTTGAGAAACAGTAGTATTAAAAAAAATGAAGTGTCTTAGTGGCAGCTATAGAATATAATAGAATAGTCTTTTGTTTCATGGGTTTTAATAAGTCATTCTATTTATGTCGAACTATATCATTAATTTTAAGATATAAAGAAATTCGGGTGAGTCCCATTTAGATGTATTCAATTTATTTAACGATAAACTCTGCACCTCTTCTCAGAACAGTCAAGTTCTTTTTAGTTTCACGTTGTATCCCGTAGACAATCCGTGCCTATTAGAACACCTCCGTCCCCTGCTTTCCGCTGAATTTTGGAGCTATTGCGTGTTAAGTGGCAAAACTTAACTTTGCCTCATTATATAACGAAATGAAAAATATTTTTTTTTTTCATTTTCGCGAGTGGTAATCGAACCCACGGCCTGTTCCATTTACAGTCGCATGCTTTTGCCCCTGCTCCACGCCTCAAGGTATTCAGTATTACCTATGTATACGTGAGATACAAAAAAAAATATTTACGCACCTATATAGCGAGTCAAGTATAAATAAATCAAAATCTTTCTTTTCATTTCCATTCCATTTTCATCTTCTCATTTTATTTCTATAAAATTGAGTAAAAACTATTAACATAGTAGAACATTATAGCAGCGGAAGGAGTCTCTCTCGCTTCGCTGACGTCCTTAGTTTTTATGTTACTATTGTCTGCTGATTAATGATGATTCGTAACTTTATATTAATTTAAATCTCATTTGAAACTGAAATAGACGCTATTGTATTGCAGTTGGGAAACGACTGAGTAAATTCTTTGACAACATATATATGCAAAATTATAATAAAAAAATTAAGGCCAGTCGTGGCGTAGCGGCACGAGGTATGACTGTAAAACCAACTGGTTGTGGGTTCGATCCCCACTCGAGGAGATGAAATATTTACTTAAATTTATATTTCCATTTCTTCGCTCTGGTGTCGAGGTTAAGCGCGGCGTTGAGTTCTGCCACTCAACACGCAATGCCTCCAGAATTCGGCAGAAAGTAACCTAGTGGTAAGACGCTCCGTTCCCCATTTTAGTCAATTAATCACTTAGTGAAAAAAGGAAACGCTTAATATATATATATATATATATATATATATATATATATATATATATATATATATATATATATATATATATAT
>JAATLQ010038589.1:75977-88896 GCA_013421005.1 Heliconius erato x Heliconius himera | reverse complement strand
GCAACAACCGGACCTATAGCTTGCTTGCTTATCGCTATAATTAATTCCACTTCTCTTGGACTGTATAAAAAATCAATGAAACACAACAGCGGCGCTGCAGCAAACACTGCGCCTAAACTTGTATGCATATAAATTTTTCATCAGTTTTATTGATCCATCCAAATATGATATTGTAGAATTGAAAAGAATATTATTTCTTTTTACTTTCGTTTTGTAAATTGTAGCAATAAATTTTAAATTTATATGTGTAAATAAAAAATACATTTATTTATATTTTTATACAAATAAAATTAAAGTTTACATATGATATCATATTAATATAATATTATGTGTGAATAATTATAAAATTCACTATTACTTACTGTTTATAATATTTTACAGAATTCTCCATATTGAAAAAGAAAAACGTCCACCGAGGGTTCCGTAAAAAATTGGAGGTCTTGAGTTTTTCTGAAATTCAGGCTTTGGCTTATCACTACCTTTCATTTGATACCTCACTTGAACTAGCGGGTTTAATACCAAATTTTGCCCCCTTTAAGACCATAATTTTTTACGATTTAGCCCTTGATAGTGTCGAAATACGCGTTTTTGGGATGTAAACGGCCATATTGTTTTTCTAAGTCAATATAATTTTTTTTAAGTGAATGTTTTTATCAGGAAATTATGGGGCCGTAGATCTAAGTATATGGTTTGAATATCGACTCGATATCTCTAAGCGTTCCTGAGATAAAGTATTTTGACAGACAGACAGACAGACGGACGGACAAAGTGAACGGAACCCTAACAAACACAGTTACTATAAAATTATTTATATATTTATCATATAAATTGAACAGTTCACTACTCGTATTACTATATATTAGATCTCATAGTAGATAAAATCTTCAGGATGACAATATACTTTTAAATGTTCACGCAAACATGCTTCTTCCTTCTGTATTTAATTAATTTTTAATTAATCAGCTTCACGCTGTATCCTCCCAGTGTAAAGACACTCCGTTTCTCACTTTCTGCCGAATTCTGAAGGCATTGCGTGTTGAGTGGCAGAACTCAACGCCGCGATTAACCTCGACACCAGAGCGAAGAAATGGAAATATAAATTTAAGTAAATATTTCATCTCCTCGAGTGGGGATCGAACTCAAAACCAGTCGGTTTTACAGTCACACGTCGTGCCGCTGCGTCACAACTGGCCTCCTTCTGTATTTGACCTCAGATTTAGGAATCGGCGCACTAACATGCAAATTAAGCTTAAAATAAAGTTGACGTCAAAGTTTTATCTCTGCCTCTATGCATGATTTCTCAACAAAGTGTTTTGAGTCGGCGCCCTTTACGATATACATACGTATAGAATATATGAACATACATTCACTTGACTCTTAGATAAGGACGAGAATAAATTATTAACAGAAATTTGTTAGTAAATAACAACACGCAATGCCTCCAGAATTCGGCAGAAAGTGGGGAACGGAGTGTCTTAACACTAGGTTCCCTCTGCCTATCCTGCTGTGTGCGGGATACAGCGTGAAGCTGATTTTTTTTTTGTTAGTAAATATCATTGAATTTAAAGTTTTGAGATGAAATCTAACCTGATTATTAGACAGATTACAATTTAAATTAATTATAACACTACACTTTTGTGATAACAGTTAAAAAATATAAAATAGAGCGAAGTGATCTTTAGGTTTGCTTTGTCCACATAAAAGATAATAAAATATAAAGTCTAATTTAGAGAATAGCTATTAACAATAATTATTTTTATAATAAAAAAGTATACAATCTTTTTATTGTTTTGACTTTAACAGGACAGGCAGATGGTGCTTAGTGCTAAGACACTCCATTCCCTAAGCACCGCCAATTTTCGAGTCACGGTGTGTTAAATGGCGAAACTCAGGACTTTGCTGTGTTTTCTCACCAGAGCGTGTAAAATGAATTAAATTCTTTTTCTCAAGTGAGAATCAAATCCACAACCGTCGCGTTTAGTGTATAGTCAGATATGCTGCTGCTGACGACAGTTGATCAATTGATAACCACTAGACGTGTTGTAAATTTATAAATACACATAAAAGACACCTAAAACATATTTTTATGTATGTGGCTGTAAACGCGACTGGTTGTGGGTTCGATACCCACTCGAGAAAATGTAATATTTATTTAAATTTATATATCCATTTTTTCGCTCTGTTGTCGAGGCAAAGCAAGGCGTTGAGTTCCGCAACTCAACACGCACGGAAACTGGGGAACGGAGTTATCTTAACACTAGCTTCCCTCTGTTTACCCTGCTGTATGCGGGATACAGCGTGAAGCTGATTTAATTTAATTAATATCCATAAATCTCTAAAGTAGCTACTATAGAAGAAATTCGAGGACAGATGGCGTAATAAGTATCTAATTGCATTAATAAATAAGCCCACAGCTACAATAGCTCTCCATTTAGTTCGATTACCCTATTACTGGTTTACGTTGTTCGTCACTCGAACGACTATGACGATATAAATCTTCATTACGCTAACAGTTCTGACCACGCTCGCATTCCTGACTTTTATATTGTGTTTTGAAATATCAAATATGTTTTTAAATTTAATATAAAAGTTAAAATATATCTTCATATATTTTTTTTATAATATTTTTGTATTTTTGTAGTCATTTTCAAATTATTTGAAAAAGTATCGCCTTTCGCAATTAAAAAACTGATACTGTACGCTCATTAACATAATTTAGAAGCATTTTGATTTTTAATATGAATATTTTTATTTCGTCGCTATAATAACAAGGCAAAGCGAGTTGAGTTCCGCCACTCAAAACGCACTACGTCGAAAATTCGGCGAAGACTGTGGAACGGAGTGTCTTAACACTATGTTAAAACACTGCGTTCAGAGTGATCTGCCTATCCTGCTATATGCAAGATACAGTGTCAGATAAGACAAGTTAAAAAATTAAATTTATTATATAATTTTAGAAGCGAGCAAGGACTACACTGCCCAGCTTACACTCTAGCCTCTTCACTTTCTTTATTCCAGTCCTTTCAATCCCCGTAAGTAGATCACCATGCATTATCCAGTTTTATAGGGGCATAGTTTATTGCGTTATGGCGTCGTATGTAGGTATGATTTATATTTTATTATAAGAACATATCGTGATTTTAGTTGTAAGTATAATATTTAAATAGAATAATTTAGTTTTGAAATAAATATTATAATTTAAAATATATTTGCATTAACAAATATGTATAAAGAGAGAGATATTAATTGACAAGCAAAAATACATATTATGTGAAATTATTGCTTATATTATATATTCTAATTTCTTAAATAAAAAGTTGAAATTATTTAACAATAAAAAATATTTATCAAAAAGTAAAAAGTGCCTATACTTACTTTTCATGAAAAGTAAGCGAGAACATCACTAACCTCTTAATAGAGGACAAACCTTTTAAAATGATGTTATACTACTATATATACATAGTTATATTATGTTGAAATTAACCGGCTCGCATATAGCAGGGTAGACAAAGGGAACCTAGTGTTAAGACACTGCGTTTCTCACTTTCCGCCGGTTTTTTTCGGTATTGCGTGTTAAGTGACGGAACTCTACGCCGCGCTTTGCCGTGTTACTAGATCGAAGAAATGAAAATATTAATAAATAATAATTAATTGCCTTATAGGGATCGGTCCCGCAACCGTCGTGTTCACAGTCACACGCTTGTTTCACTGCGCCACGACGGCCTCAATATTAAATATGTATTTGTACTATATACCACTATTTATGAATAATAGTGCATTAATCAACATAAAGTGCTGTTAAAGTGAAAAATATTATATTTATAAGAAATCCAAGCGTGTTATGCTACAAGCGTTTTTCCATCACCCCTTTCAGAATTAAGAAACTTTCGCTATTTACAACTAAAACGATATTTTAAAATATTTCAAAAGACGAATTCAGAGTGATTAGTGTTTCCGCATACATTGACATATTTTATTTGGTTTTTTTTAATTAAAGGTAATTACGTCACGCATAAAAAATAAAAAAATATTGTAACAAATACTGGTTCTTAAAGTAAAAAAAACGACCTAAGAACCACGCAAGATTTTTCGATTTTCTTTTATTCTAATTGATTAAAATACAGCTAACGTTCTATCAACTCCATATTCAATCTTGTTTTTCGTGAGTTGACGATAGTTTATAGTTTTTACTATCTGCCTTGGAAGAGTCCATCCATAAATTTAAGGCCATTTGAGGCCAGTCGTGGCTCAGGGATACAAACGTGGGACTGTAAACGCGATAGGTGGTGGGTTCGAACCCGACTTAGAGGAATGGAAATATATTAGTATTTAGATTTCTTCTCTCTGGTGTCGAGGCATAGCGCGTTTCATTTAACAATATAAATCTGCGTGTTGAATGGCGATATGAATTTGGAGGAAAATGGGGAATGGAATGTTTTAACACTAGGTTTCTACTGCCTTCCCTGCAGTGTGCGGAAAATAGCGCGCACTAGTAAAAAAAAATAAAGAGCCGTGAAAAAAAAACAAATATAAAAAAACTCATACATCCGTTTTTATCTCTAGTGCACTGCACACCGCTTTCACATATTATTAAATTAAATTAAATTGGAATACATTGTGGCACAGAATATAAATTCCATTGAGTTAAATACCTTAACTTTTCATCTTCATTTTATTGTTTATAATAGGTTTTTATTGTGTCTGAAAAAGAACTTAATTTTACTTTCACATTTGTAGTTGTTATCATGACTTCTTTGTATTTATTTGCAAACAAAAAAAAATATGATTTATGCAATATATACAATAATAGCACGTGTTTTATTTAATCTTAATATATGTGACATACAATATATATTAAAATTTTAATCCATATACTTAGATTTACGGCCTTATGGTTTCATGAAAAAAAAGTATATAGAGGTTTATAGCGAAAAACGCGATTTTCGACACTATAAAGGTAATCAAAATCATAATAGGATACTTCCGGTTAACCTAGAATTATCAAATTTGGCACCTAGCATCTATAGGTAGTACTAATTAAGAAAAAATCTGAAAAGTATACATTTATGATTAAATCCTAAAAAATAAAGGAGCCTGCCTCAAAAGGAGGGCAAAATTTGGTATTAAAGCCGCTAATTCTTAAGTGAGATATCAAATGAAAGGGCTCTGGCTAAGCAAAGCTCGAATTTCAGAAAAAGCTAGAGACCTCTAATTTTTGTACGAATCCTCTTTGATAACTCTTTGAAACTTTACAGTAATATATTTTATACATCAGGTTAAAGCATAGGTTACAATTTATGTATGTAAATATATATTTTTGTATAATTTACAAATATAGATACTTTTTGTACAGTTGAAATAAAAACAAAACTATATTGTATTTACTGATTAAAAAAAAAGTATTACTTATTTTAAAATAAGCATTATTAAAAAAACACTTATTAATGAATAGATTTTAATAAGACTAATTTACCGCCCACACAAATTACAATAATACGTTAGGTTATTGTGTAAATCGATCTCTCTTAAGCCCCTACAAGGTTGCAGGTTTCTAAACGAGATACAAGGTGAAATATAAATCCCTTTTTAAGTTTATTTTCAACTTTTTCGTTCAATCTGGTTCATCTATCTACTTGAATATTTATGACTTAGATAGTACACCTACATCGAAATAGCCATCGAAGTAGACGCAACTGTTGTATTTATAAAATTAAATATGAACATTTTTATTATTTGTAGTTGTGAGGACACAAAGTGTGACTGGTTGTAGGTTCGATCCTCATTCGACGAAAATGAAGTATTTATTTATATTTATATTTTCATTTCTCCGCTCTGCCTCCAAAACTCGGCGGAAAGTTTGGAACGGAGTGTTATAACACTCTGCCTACCCTGCTTGAAATTGATTTATATAGTATATGTATATCTATATATATTTATTTACAATAATAAGGTAATATATTATTAACATTTTTTCCTTTACCGTGCCCATACTTTCTATTTAAAACTGTTCTTGGTTGGTTGAGGGTTTTTTTAGGTTCACGTTTTCCCTCTGAGAACTCCGTTCCCCATTTTCGTTTGTTTTGAGTAGCGAAACTCAACAATATGCCTCCTCTCGCTACCAGAGCGAAAAAAAAATTAAATATTTCATTTCTCCGAAAAGGAATCGAACCTTTAACTGTCGCAACGTCGCAAAGTCGCAACTTCTGTTCCAGCTTGTACTCCTCAATTATTATAATAGTTCATTAATAATTAATAATATCTTCTTTAGGATTATAGTAAAATACAATATAATTATATCGAAGATATTATTATAAAACACAATAAATATAATATTTAAGTTTATTTTAATTTTAATATTGAGAACTACAATAATAATAATATTATGACATCCACATTTATACAATTTCAAGAAGATATTATAAAATACATTCTACGAGAATATTCACTTAGAATGAGGAAAAGTGTTGGACATTATTAAACATTTATAGCCAACATAAGTAACATAGTGGTGTATGTTGACATAATGCTATATATCAATACTTATATAGTATGTTGATATATTTATTGTAATTTGCTTAGTTATGTCGACTTCTGTATGTTGACTTCTGTTTGTAACTAGCTTGTATGAGTTATTCGTAACGACTGACTGAATGGGATTTCAACCCACCATCCTCTATCGCACTGGTTCCCAACCAGTGGTACGCGGACCCTCAGTGGTCCGCAGAAGGCTAAATATGGTCCTTGAACGATTTTAATTTTATAACTGGGGATGGTGAGGCGAAGTTTTTGTATGACTATCACAGTTAATTTTTATTATACCTACGTGCATAGTGGTCCCTGCTACCAAGAATGATATAAAGGTGGTCCTTGATTAAGAAAAAGTTGGGAACCCCTGCTCTATCTTACTCAAAAATGTGTAGTTTTCTTTTCACAATGTTCATACAAAAAAATCTCGCTAATATTAGAAAAGGTTTTATTGACAGTCACGCTGTATGCCGCAGATTGCAGGCAGAGGTTACCTAGTGTTAGAACACTCCGTTTCCCATTTACCGCTAAATTCTGAAGGTATTGCGTGTTGAGTAGCGGAACTCAACTCCCCGCTTTGCCTCGACACCAGAGCGAAGAGAATGAAAATATTATTGAACCCATAACCTATCGCGTTTACAGACACACTTGCCCGTGCCGTGCTCCTGCGCCACAACTGGCCTCAATTAATGTGTAGAAAATTTATAAGAATAAAAATAAACTTATGTGTTAGACGTTAAACATACTAATATATTTTAAAACGTGAAATCTCCTTTTTAAATCGTCTATAAGAACCATTCGCTTACCCACTTGTAGAGGCTAGAGGCACTTTAAGCCTACGATAGATCCATAATAACCAAGTGAAACGTTACAACGGAATGTCTAAACGTTTCTATGTCACGGTTTTAACGTGAAATACTGTTTAGGTGTTATAAAAGAAATCAGCTTCACGCTGTATCCCGTACACAGCAGGATAAGCAGAGGGAACCTAGTGTTAAGGACTCCGATTCCTACTTTGAAGGCATTGCGTGTTGAGCGGCGGAACTCAACGCCGCACTTAGCCCGACACCAGAGCGAAGAAATGGAAATAGAAATTTAAATCAATATTTCACTTCCTCGAGTGGGGATCAAACCCACAACCAATCGCGATTGCAGTCACACTTTGTGCCCCTGTGTTACCACTAGCCTCTTTTAGATGTTATATGCTTTATATTTGAATGATAGATGTACAGCCGCGCACTTGCTGACGTACACTCTGCGCATTTACAATCAGACAGACCAAATTAGTCATTGTTTTGTATCTCGGGGATTCTTGTTTGTATATATTATTTTAAAATAAACTATATATTTTATCCTATTATTAGTTTATATTGTTTAATTGGATTTCGTGTTGCCCTAAAACAATATTTTTATACAAATTAGTATATTATTTCTAGACCTTTTATAATATAGTATGTGTGAATATTTTCATTTCAAAATAAATATAATGATCATGGCAATTGTCAGCTACTTTAAAAAAAATACTGTTTTATACATACAGTCGTAATACCACAATTTGTTTGTTGCTAATATATTTTTTTTATAATACATAAAATTAAAATCATCTCCACACTATATCCCGCACACAGCAGAATAGGCAGAGGGAACCTAATGTTAAGAAACATTCCCCATTTTCCGCCAAATTCTAAAGGCCTTGCGTGTCAAGTGACGGAACGAACACCAGAGCGAAGAAATAAAAATAAATATTTTATCTCTTCTAAATGTGGGAATATAAGTAATAGTATAAGTGGCGATCGAACCCACAACCAGTTGATTTTACATTCACACTGTGTGCCACGACTGGCCTTTTTTATATAGTATTTAGAAAATAAACTAAAATATCCATACATTTCAAACTCTACTTAAATTCATATTTTCTACGAATAAACTCTATTTCCCAAAGGGGTGTAGGGGAAACCCAGACACATTTCTTTTGTTTCCAGTTTTCACCATTCCCTGTATACATTACTTAATTAAAGCCGTTATACTTTTTATGTCATTAGTGATAAAATATTTTCTTTCATTGAGTTCTATGAACTAAGTATGCTTTTTCTCTTTTTTTACTCTGAAACACAGGATCATACATTTTTCATAAGTATTTTTACTTATTGACTTTTCTACTGAAAAAGAGAGATTATTTTTATTATACGATATTGTGTTGAACGGATAGTTCGATTTCCACTCTGGAGATTTTCTTTTGACATTTTCGCTCTGATGACAATACAAAACACAGCGTTAAGTTCCGCCATACAACACACAATCTATCGAAAATTGGGTGGAAAATTTGGAATGGAATGTCTTAGCACTATGATCCCTCTGCATACCATTCTGTGTGTGGAATTCAGTGTTAAGATAAAAAAAAAGAATTTATTGATTTCAACATACATTAGCTAAATATCAGTTTTCAAATATCAGGTTAACATTATAATCGGATCGAGTCCACAGTCATCACGTTGAATGCCAACTAAATGTTAAGCATACCTCAACTGCAACTATTATCATAGAATATGATGTCTGATATAATAGCGCAGTGACCGTGGGGTCCAATTGGAAATTCCTATTATTAAAAAAATCTATTAAAATAAATAAATCGGCAGAGCAAATAAAAGGGAGAGGGAACCTAGTGTTAAGACTTTCCGCCAAGTTCTGGAAGTATTGCGTGTTGAGTGGCAGAACTCACCTGAAACGCGACGCATTATAGCCTAGTATAATGGGCGAAATTTTCAACAGTAGCCATGACAATTTCTTTGTCTGATTAAAAAAATACCAGTCAAATGCGAGTTGGATTAGCATACCGAGGGTTCCATACCAATTGTATAACAGTATGTAAATGTAAAGTACAATTTATATAAGTTGATATACTTAAGTTTGCGAACGTGCACATGCACTCAATTTGTATGAAAAGAACTATCATTTCGGTACAACTTTTATTTTTTTGGGTTTTTACCTTTATTTCTAATTGTTCTTGATTCTTGCCAAATTTCATAATTGTATGTCCACGGAAAGTAAGTTAGCCCTATACGTTTTGATTACGCGGCGAATTTAATACAAAATGCATCAATAACGAAGCATAAACGCTTGTATTTTTTTATTTCGTTGACTCATAAGCTTGATTTTCCAAGCCTCCTAGAGACCGTAAATCTGAATATTTGATATTCATTTAAGATTAAATAATGTATCTATTTAACCACGCGATCTTGAAAGACGGTCAATTAAATGATATAAGGATTCCGTTTCTACCTTCTAAGGTACGGAACCCTAAAAATGTGAAAGGACCATAAATACGATGTATCTACTACTAATATATTTTAACAATATGTATTTACTACCTACGTTAACCCTAAACTAGCATGCCATCAAAGATCGGCAACGCAAGGTAAGACGGAGGCGGTGCGGCGCAGCGTGGGCGCGAGGCCGCTTGCACAATGCAATCGGTTTGCAAGAGTTGTAGTAGAAAAATAGAAATTCTAAAGATAATGTAATGCTAGCTAATTATAAGATTGCCGTTATAAGGTAATAAATGTTACAAAATTATTTTTTGTTATTACAAATGATAAGTAGCGAGGCCAGCGTGTGACTGTAAGCGCGATAGGTTGTGAGTTCAATTCTCACATGAGGAAATGAAATATTTAATATTATCGTTTCTTCTCTACGGTAACGTGGCGTTGAATACACACGCAGTGCTTTCAGAATTAGGTCTTAATTAGTATTAAAGCACTCCGTCCCCACTTCCCAGTGGTTGCCAGGTTTCCTCTGCCTACCATGATATGTGCGGGATACAGCGTGAATTAAAAAGCAAAAAAATAAGCATAAACAGTGTATTAACAAATAATAAAACTAATAAAAAGTCGTAACATAATAAATCCAATATATTATTCAATAACATTTTTCTAATTAATATACTATAGAAATGACAACAAAATATTTCGAAATCTAGTATCACAAAATTAATAATTTAATTAAAGAGCTCATAAATCTCACGAGCTATATCACAGCCAAGTCACTGTCAAATATGTACTTTAAGATATAAATAGAAAATATCAAGAATAAAATATTACTTTTTAGCGAAATCTCTTTAAGTAATGACTTTTACTTTTCATTTATAAACAATGGCAATCATTTTAAAAAGAAACTACTCAGCTTATTACATGGTTGCTATAAGTGTTTTTTTCATGAATACTAGATAGCTGCATGCAAAGTAAGAAACAATATTTTTTATTTCCGGTACGTTACGCCTTCTACCAACTTTATGGTGCGCATCTTTTGTAAGAAAAAAATACTTTCAATTTTAATTCTATATACTTTACAGCTTCACGCTGTATCTCACACACAGCAGGGTAAGCAGAGGGAGTGTGTAGTGTTAAGACACTGCGCACACCATTGTCTTTCTTTAACTTAAATTTTCATTCACAATGAACCTGAGACATTTACTCAACAAACATTCGTTTTCCATTTTCCGTAGAATTCTTGAAGCATTAAGATGAGTAATGGAACCCAATGCCGCGCCGTTATGGCAATTAAAAAAAAAGAAACAAAATAATATAAAAATAAATTAGCTTCACGTTGTATCCAGCACACAGCAGGGTAGGCAGAGGGAACCTAGGGTTAAGATACTCCGTTCCCCACTTTCTGCCGAATTCTGGAGGCGTTGCGTGTTAAGTGGCAGAACTCAACGCCGCGCTTAACCTCGACACCAAAACGAAAAAATGGAAATATAAATTTAAGTAAATATTTCATCTCTTCGAGTGGAGATCGAACCCACAACCAGTCGGTTTTACAGTCACATTTTGTGCCGCTGCGCCACGACCGGCCTCAAAAAAACAAAATAATATACTTTTGTATATACAGAAAATATATTACAAAAAGCTCTTCCACAAGAAAAAAAATAACTTCCCCATCCATAGTACGTCATCGAATCGTTTAAAATTTTAAAATCCCCCAAAGCACGTCGTATTCCAGAGCGCACACTCCAATGCCCTTGACTGAACTTCAATATAAAGGCGTATTGTGAATCAAATGCAACAATACGATTACTCGCTTTGTTATATTGATATTTATGAGCTCGGTCCTCAATTTCAGCCATGTTCAGACCAGAACACGGATGATTTAGCCACTCCTTTATAAAGTGTTACGTTCTTAATTGTTTGTAAAATCAGAAGTTGTGTATAAAAGGTGGTCGATTTTGGCTCTAAAAGATATAAAAAAATAATTTCGCACACAGCAGGGAAGGCAGAGGGAACCTAGTGTTAAGACACTCTGTTCCCCACGTTCCGCCGAATTCTGGATGCATTGCGTGTTGAGCGGCGGAACTCAACGCCGCGCTTTACTTCTTCGAGCGGAGATCGACCCCACCCACTTTGTGCCCCTGCGCCACGACTGGCATCTGGTTCTAAAAGATGTATTACGTTTATAATAGATGTGACAGGTTTTAATAACGCCTACTGTTTGTTGGAGATTATGATTTAACATTTTATGTAAATATTCGTTTCGAAAAATATGAAATTCTTTAATATTGTACGTATTATAAATCCGGATATTCCCTGTAGTCTTTTCAGTAGTCTTACTAGTGAATCTACTAGAAAGGAAACTTCCAGCAACTCAATTGGTAAAAGTATGTACAAGTTAAATCTACTGAGAAAGAGTTAAAAATCAATTTCTGAAATGGCCTGTATAGTTATAATTTTACAATGTTATACCACATCCATTTCCGTAGCTAAACGCCCGCATTCTAGAACACGCGGACAGTTTAGCAATAAATAGTGAGGTGCCTCACAGTACAGATAACAGTGCAACACGAAACAGTAATAGTGTTGTGTTTATGTGGGCGGTTTGTTGACGCGCCTCGATTATAAATGATAAGATTAATCGATTTAATGATACTCTAATTATGATATAATAATTGATATGTTTTATTAGTTACACTTTGTAAAGGCCGTCGTAGAAGCACAAAGGAAATTCTAGCGCGGCTTTTTGACCTTTTTTTATATTATAGCCAATTTTTTTTTTTAACATAAGTTCTAATCTACTGTGCGCGGAATACAGCGTGGAGCTGTTTTTTTTAACATAAGTTTTAGTGTATGCGTTGTCCTGATTTATTAGTCTTATTTTTGTAAAGTTTCATCTAATTCCATTAATAAGTTTTATTGTAGAAAAAGCTACATCCATCCTCAGAAACATTCACATTTATAATATTAGTAGGATATTTCTAATTATAAAAATATAAAAAATTACATAATATATATATATATATATATATATATATATATATATATATATATATATATATATATATATATATATATATATATATATATATATATATATATATATATATATATATATATATATATATATA
>JAATLQ010038589.1:11564-75877 GCA_013421005.1 Heliconius erato x Heliconius himera | reverse complement strand
GTTTTATTAAATCAAACTCAATATTACCTATAATAAATCTATAAAGTATAAGTCTTGTAGTTCTAAAGCTTAAGACAAATCCCGAAATTTAAGTAGGAATCCCTTTTTGCAACAAAGCAGTATAAATTAAATTAAGAATAATTAAGGATTTTTTTAAAATAAAATAATGAAGAAAAAATATGCAAAGTGCGAATTGAAAATGTATGTATGTTTAATGTATGGAACGTACTATATAGTATTTGATTAAATATGGGCTTAAATTTTGCAGAAAAGGGTAGCGTCATATCAATCTAGTCTCCCTACAAAATTTATTACATTCACCAATAACCGGTGGTGGATCGTTTTATGAATATGATATGTATTTTAGCGTCTCGTTTTTCGATAGAATTATCTAAAGAAAAATATCGATATTATTAAAATTAAACAGCAAACAACAAAATGAAATCCACAAAGGAGACGAATTAAACCAAGAGTATTGGAAATACCATACAATATCTTAATATTTACATCTATTTTCTCTTTCATTCTTTATCTTCACGCTGTATCCTATATATATATATGTATATCAGGGTAGACAAAGGGAACCTAGTGTTAAAACACACCGTTCCCTAAACAGAAATCTCGAGGCATCACGTGTTAAGTGGAAGAGATCAATAGCGCGTTTTGTCTTATTACCCGAGCTATAGCAATGAAAATATTAAATAATTAATTCCCCAAAGTGGTAATCGACCCCACGGCCGTCGCGTCAGTCACACGCTTGCGCCACTCCGCCACAGCGGTCTCGGGTCTCAAATAAAATCTACTTACAATTTATAAATGAAATACACACGCAATCACATAACTTAAGCAGAAATACCTGTTCTTAAAATGAAAACGTATTCCGATACGGCAACGCGATACAGTAAAGTGGTTGAGTGTCAGATGGTCGGTCAATTAACCATAAAGCCCACGCCGGTGCGCACTCATTCATGCGTTGTACGTTTTCCTGCGTTTTTGTTCATATATTTCGCTAATAATTCGTGTGATGAGTGAGACCGACGGTTGCGGGTTCGATGCCCAGTTGGGGGAAAGGACTATTAATCATTAATAATTACTTGTGTTTGCTCTGGTATCAAGGCAAGGTTGATTTTCTCCACTCAAGATGCGTATAAAATTCGGCGGAAAATGGGGAACAGAAGTGTCCAATAATAAAACCGTATGTCTTGACACTGGGTTCCCAGGTTCCCACTGCTTTACCTCCTATGTGCAGGACACAGCATGAAGCTAAAAAAATAAAAAATAAAAGTGTATATTTTATTTATTAATTTTACCTAAGCTTCAGAAGCTAATTACGTATAGGTAACCTTTATTTGAACTTTGTACGCCTTAAAGCGTGTGTTCTTAATTCAATTGGAAGTAATATTATTATATTTCGCGTTAATATTTAATTAATTTACAAAAGAAGCCTTAATTATACATAGTATAAAAGTTTCACATATTATTTACGTGTCTATGTATGATTTCATTTTTAATTTAAATTATTTTTTTAGTTTCACAGTGTATATTGTAGGGAATCTGGGAATATATGGTTAAGAAATACCGTTGCTATTAAGAAACTTGATTTCCCTAATCTCCGTACAATTGTGAAGGCATTGCGTGTTGAGTGGCGGAACTAAACGTCGCGCTTTGTTTCGTTACCAGTGCGAGGAAATATAAAATATTTCACTTTCTCGAGTGGAAATCAAACCCAATTTATTTCTTTATTCGAACACGATTACTTTTAAGGAAAAAAATAACCCTTATAAGATCACTTTATTGTCCGTCCGTCTGTCTGTTTGTATGTCAAGAGCTTTAATCTCAGAAACGCTTGGAGATATTGAGTTGAAATTCAACTCATGTACTCAGATCTATGGTCCCTTGATTTCCTGGAAATATCGTATTTCAACATTTACTTAAAAAAGATATGGCCGTTTATATCGCAATAAACGCGTATTTCAGTATTATAAAGGGAATCAAAATTAATAGGGTACTTCAGGTTGACATAGAATTATGAAATTTGGCAGCTAGCATCTACTGGTAGCACTAATTCAGGAAAAGTCTTAAAACTATATATTTGTGGTTAAATTCTAAAAAATAATAGCATTCAAAGAGAAGCAATATTTGGTATTAAAGCCGCTAGTCCAAGTGAGCTAAGCTAGGCTTGAATTTCAGAAAAAGACCATCGAGGCCACCACTTTTTATACGGAACCCTTGGATTGGCGAGATCGATTCGCGCTGGTCCGGTTTTTTTATCAGCTTGACGATGACATCTTACACACAGCCGGGTAGGCAGAGGAAACCTAGTATTAAGGCGCTCCGTGCGACACTTTAGGCCGAATTTTGCAGCCATTGTGTGTTGAGTAGCGGAACTCAACGCCTCGCAGATCGAAGAAATGTAAATATAAATTAAAATACATATTTCATTTCCTCGAGTGGGGATCAAACCTACAACCAGTCGCATTTACACTCCACTTTTTAAGAAAATAAAATATAACATATGCAACATGTAAGTAAACGTAAACAAATTGCTTCACGGTTCACGGTTAATGATCTCTTGGACGCTGAAGTATCATTCGTGAAAGAAGCATTTCTGCAAAACTAAAATGTACAAATATTTTCTTTTATAACCATAATAATATTGCAAATGTAAGTTTGTTTGTTACGATTTTACGCCAAAACTACTTAACATATTTACATGAAATTTTGAACACAAATTTTAAGGAGTATTAGAAATGTCGTAACATTCTTTTTATTTAAAAAAATGTTTAAATACAAGCATAATCCTTTGATTATAATATAAAAATAAGTTTAATAGAGCGAAGCGCTCTAAAAACACGAATGATTTCGTGATTTCACGGGTGAAGACGCGAGCGGATTGCTAGTAATTAATAAATTGTATAATTTAAACAAGAAAAACATTAAATCTATATTTTTTTATAATTTCTCTCTCTTAAGAGTGGACACTGTAATAATAAATATAGCTCTATAAAATAGTTAAATATTAAATATTTTTATCATATATTTTAGTATTTATTTAACATCACTAAACATATCACCACCCTACAGTACGCCTTGGCTTAAGGATTATTCATTGGCACGCCACTGAGTTTGATCTACAACTAAACTATACCATAGTATTATGTCCTAGACACACTAGATATAGGCTTCATCTTGGTGCACCTGTAACTCGGTTGCATCGAATTTATAATTCTTTTGTGGGACGCTTTTACAATAGGATCCCAAAAAACGTCAGAAAATTTTCTATATCACGATTAAAAAAAAATGTGAAAAGACGTTTGTGTGTTTGTGTGTTTGTTTATTACCAAATTAATGATTTTGTAAATGATAACACGCCTTGGGAATGAAATGCTCGCTCCAGTCTGTTTCAAAGGTATCATTGTCACAGATAATTAAATATGTATTTGTTTAAAATTGATGTAAAAAAATAAGTCCCGTTGAGTTTCTTGCGCCGGTTCTTCTCAGGTCTAACGTTAAAAAACTAAGCATATAACTACTTATTTTAATAAAAATATTTGAATTTGAACTCTTCAACTCTTCTCAGCCAACCATTGACATTTATAGATAGTATGTTATTAGATTAAATAGAAACAAATATACAAACAAACAAAACAAAACAAATAACATTAAACAAATTATATTAAACAATTTATGTGTAGTATATTAAAAAAAAATAATAATTAAATCCCATTCATAATTATACAACCAAAACAGTATATACAAAAATACTACAATTTATATAATCTATGTATTTATAAATCAATCAAAATGACATATTATTTACAATCACAAAAGTCACAACTTTGTCACGAAATCGTGAAAACAATGCTATAAAATTACATAAGTGAAGTAGCCCTGAGACTTACATTAAAGTCCTTGTTCGTGTAATGTGGCTTACGGTCAGCGACTTAAGAGGCTTAAATATGTATGGTAAACGAGATACTAAATGTATTGTCGAAAGTTATAACCTATGTATTGTAACAATTGGGTCTTTTATTTTGCCACATAAATGTATAGGTTAAATATAAAGTTCAAAAAATCAAATCAGCTTCACGCTGTATCTCGCACACAGCAGGGTAGGCGGAGGGAACCTAGTGGATTAATGATCCACGAGGCTATTAAAATACAAAAATATCCTAATTTTAATAAGGAGGACGGCTGGAAGCTTTCTAACACATGGGACCCACTCATAAAATCTTTGAAGTCTCAAATCATACCAGAGGGCAAGATACAGTTAGCTCATTCTGCAGGAATCCAGGCCAGTACGCAAGGAAATTAAGAAATCGTTGGCGGTAGTTTAATATAATAATTATGTTAACTGACAGACGAATGCCACCTCTCAGTCTAGCCGTGACCACGGACTACTGCAAAGTGTTCGAAACGTCGGGTTTCCAAAAATGTATAATAATACCAAATATACGCGATTAATCCGGTTAAAATAGTATCATTTAAAATGAGTTCAGTTTTTTTACTTAAATTTTATATAAGTAATTATTTTTTGCGACAGATACTTAAAAGGAAAAATTTTAAATATCACACAAGTATACAAGTTACTAAAAACAAAAGTTAAAAAAGTAGTTATGCACACATTATGAACTTTGAACTCAGTAAAATTCGACCATTCTATTGTTTTGGTAAATGACCGAGATCGCACGCTCACACACTTAAGGAAAGTGTTTGAGACAAGTGAATGAACGTACGAATGAGGAACGAAGCTGGAGGTGTAGGTGCAGGTGTAGTTGTAGGTGTGTAATGGCTGTCTAAGGTTTTATTGTTCTTTGTCTCACCTAAGAACACATTGTTCTGTAAATGTAGATCGCGTGAGATACGCAAAAATTGCCTGTGACACGAGTTTTTTGTAAGAATTAGATTATCGTTTGTATCTCGATCAGAATCTCGTTTACATACAGGTGGTTTAGAGAAAAATGGTGAGAAAAACGATGTCGAGTTTCTTTTTGCTTATTTTTACCTTATTGGTATGACTAAGATGCATGCTCTTTAAATATTTTAATATAATATAATTGCGGCCAGTAGCGGCGCAGGGGCACAAAGTGTGACTGTAAAATCAACTGGTTGTGAGTTCTATCCCCACTCGAGGAAATGAAATATTTATTTACATTTATACATTCATTTCCTCGCTTTGGTGTCGAGGCAAAGCACGGCGTTGAGATCTGCCACTTAACACGCAATGCCTCCAGAACTCGGCTAAAAGTGGGGAACCGAGTGTCTTAACACTAGGTTCCCTCTGCCTACCCTGCTATGTGCGGGATACAGCGTGAAGCTGATTTGATTTAATTTAATTTTAATATAATAAAAAAAACTGAATTAAAGTGTGCACTTTTAGTTTACTGTGTGTGCTCTATTCATATGATATAATCACCAGAGTGATCTTATTTAACTTTTGAGTAAACGTTAAAATTCAACTAATTTATGATAATGAATGCTTATATTGCTTACTTGCAATAGTTACGTCAGCTTTACGCCTCCTAGAAATATCTCTGTAGTTTAGGAAGAGTTGTGAAAAATCGAAGACTATCAACTCAAGATTATGAGAAATACTAGCTAAAAAGGAAATTAATTGAAACCTTGTAAAACATTTTTTTTCTAATTATATTACCTATAACTTTTCACAGCAATTTTATCACGTGTGTAATTTTTTTTAACTTGTCATTGGTAGGGTTTTAATACGATTAAAGCGTAAAAGAATATTAAAAAACAATCTAAATATAAATAACGTTAATAATATACATTTAAAATGTTTTAAGAGATATGACAAGCCGTTCATTGTATTTCTCATTGAGTGCGAAGAACTAAACCGATATTGATAACAAAATGACGCACGGCTCAGTGATAAATGTTCTCGGAACGCTGGTCAGGTGAAATTGTTACATATGAATAAAAAAAAAGAATAAATTATTATTAGTTGTATATCCTTTTGTTATTAATAAAATAAAATATAGTTTATTATTATAAAATAATAAAACAAAAACCCTCGGTATATTTAAGTTAAGAATAAACATTTGTACAACACACCCACTTTTGAATATGGACAATTCAGATAATATAATCGATATTCAATTCCAGCGCTTATCGCAAATAGCAGGATAAGGATGGTATTAATTCAATACCGCCTAGTGCCTCCCGATTTTGAAACATTGAGCGGCGCGGCGGAACTCAACGCCACGTTTTAACACGTGAAAATTTGACTTACTAGAAAAAAAAACACATTTTAATATAATTATTACACTGAGTAGAAAACGATTCTAAAACCATCGCGTTTTCAGACCAAACGGTTTCCCATTTCGCACATTACAGTATCAGAGGACAACAATTTCACTAATTTTCTTAACTCCTTTATCTGATAATAATATTTTTGATGTCAGTCACTATTTTTATAATTAGTTTATGTGATGTGGCCAGTCGTGGCACAGAGGCACAAACTTCACGCAATGCCTCTAGAACTCGGCGGAAAATGGGGAACGGAGTGTCTTAACTCTAGGTTCCCTCTGCCTACCCTGGTGTATGGGGGATACAGCGTGAAACTGATGAGTTTATATATTTGGTAAACTATGCTTGTCATTGTAAAGACCAATATTCAAAATTTAATGATAATATTTGGCAAAAGTGTCAAAATTATTTATTATGTTTTCTTCCTTAACATAAAAATAAATAAAATATAATATTTCAAAAAGGTAAACAACATAATGTAAATTTACGTAGAAATAATTGATAGGTAAAGTATCTGATAACACTTGTAAAATACAAAATGGCCGGTTAAGTTCAATGAAAACCGTAACCATTATAATTAAACAGTTTTCTAAGGACGTACTAGTAACGATTTATTTATTGTAAAGGAATTTATTTTCTTTCGATTTTATTTTGATTTTCATTTTATTTTTTTTATTGTAAACTAAACATCTTTATTTTTTAATTTATATAGAATGTATGATAGAATGTGAAAATACAAAAAAAATGTTCATCTTGATATTATAAGAGAAGTTTGTGCTCCATAATATAAGTTACGCAGAATTTTACTAACATTTTTTTTAAATCTTTATTGAGGGTGACGTAGCGCTGAGTACAAGGATATGACTGTAACGTGATGATTGTGGGTTCGATCCTCAATCGAGAGAATAAATAATTACTTAACTTAATTGCAAAAGTCCGGCGTTGAGTTCCGCCACTCGTAATGCCTTAAAAAATCAACGGAGAACGGGGTGTCTTAACACTACGTAGGTTCCCTCTCAAATGATCCTCACTTGAAGCTGATTTTTTTTCTTAATTATTATCAAATTTATAACCAACTTTTCGCTTACATTGTAAATTTTAATCCTATAGATTAATTGGATATTCACAGATTGCTTGTCTTACTGACAGGCTGGGCTTCTAAGGATTTTCTAGCTAAATGCTAACACAAGATTTGTTACTTCACGCTGTAGTGAATTATTTTATTAATGTGTATTTTGTTAATATTATATTTCTGATTTTATAAGTATAAATATTATAATTATTATTTTACATAAGTAAAGAAAGTATCTGTAAAATTTTATAAATCCTAATAAATTTCATAAAAAAAGAAACATGTTCATACATTATAAATTTTATTTTTGCGTAATATATTAGATATACAAATACGTACATATATATTCAACAAAAATTCACGAAAATAAAGATAAAATATTATGAACTTAGAAAAGCTTCATTTGAAGAGACATGTTCCAAATCACTAATTGCCTTGAAGTGTGTAAAAATCTCACATCATACCGTGACACGGCACAAATTGAGTTACAACACGCTTATCTGTGAGAAAGTGAAAGTACTTTCGAATAAGCTCCGGGCTATTTTCTTTTAGAATATACTAAATAGATCTGATGAACGTGTCGAACTTAAAATGTCATTTTATACTTATTTAGAAAACGTATAAAAATTTAAAAAACGTATAAGCGCGGCGTTGAGTTCTGCCACTCAACACGCAATGCCTCCAGAATTCGGCAGAAAGTGGGGAACGGAGAGTCTTAACACTAGTGCCCTCTGCCTACCCTGTTGTGTGCGGGATACAGCGTGAAGCTAATTTATTTTTTTATTTTTTGTATAAAAATTTGAACGTAGCAGGACTCGAAACCGCGCCTGGTCGGTTTCCAGGAGTATAAGTATTTTTCTTTCTTAAATGTGGAATAACACTTTAAAAATGTTTAAAAATGTCATTTTATAATTTACAAATACCTATAGATAAATTATCGTATGTAATGTAATTATTTTAATGGGCCGAAAATTCTAAAGTAAAAACATGTATAAATATATTTGTACAAGTAATTGGTGGGCTAATTTATATATGGTCTTCAATAAGCTTGCATATCTTTAGTCTCTCAAACATATTATATATCACAGAGCATTCAGAGAGAACCTAGTGTACAGACACTCTGTTCTTCGGACGGAATTCAACACCGTATTTTATTTTCCAGTGTGATGAAATGGAACCCACAAGCAGAAACCAACGCTTATAAACGGAAAAATATTGCTATAAGTATTTTCTAAGCACAAGAAAAAAATATTATAAAAACAGAGTTATCTGTCATTTTGTAACCTTGCCCTCGTTTTATACGTGTGACAATTTAGATATCATCTAGACCACTGGTTCCCAACCAGTGGTCCGCGGACCACCAGTGATCCGCAGAAGCCTAAATATGGTCCGCGAACGAATAAAATTTTATGACTGGAAATGGTGAGACGAAGTTTCTGTTTGATTATCACAGTTAATTTTTATTATACCTACATGCATAGTGGTCCCTGCTACCAAGAATGATATAAAAGTGGCCCTTGAACAAGAAAAGATTGGGAACCCCTGATCTAGAAGATCTGTATCTGGGTATGCCAAATAGAATAAGAAACTTTATACATTTAAGTTAACACGAACGTTACGCGAACTTCGGTAATAAATATGACGCAACTTTTATTAAATAATTAACTATGTCACTTTTGTGAATTTTTTGAATGAGCTCATCATTCATATTACTCACACAATTTTATTCGGTTTAGTGTAGTTGATTTCCAGAGGATTATTTATTTTACATTTTTTCAATTATTATATTTAAAATAAGAATTTATATTCTACCTTAAATTTTGTTATTAATCAAAAAATAGAATTTGAACGAATCTAATAAGTCAAAGTTTCGTCTTAAAAAAATTGTTTTAGAAAAAAATTGTAATTTGTGTGTTAAAGGCCGGCTCTACTCTAGGTTCTACTCTGCAGGAGAAATTAAACTAAGCTCCATGGTTTAACTAATAGGCATCCCAGGGCTACGTCACTTACCTCGGGCTCCGTCATCAGACCAGTGCGATAAAATGTATCCTTATGTTTATGTATCCTTACGCTTTGATAACGTAGCTTCATATAGCACCCGTGCAGAACCAGAGCAGGTCTTATATAAAATACATTAGAACTAATGAGAGGCCGGTCGTGGCGCAGCGACACGAAGTGTGACTGTAAAATCTACTGGTTGTGGATTCGATCCCCACTCGAGGAGATGAAATATTTACTTAAATTTATATTTCCATTTCTTCGCTCTGGTGTCGAGGCTAAGCGCGGCGTTGAGTTCTGTCACTCAACACGCAAAGCCTCCAGAATTCGGCAGATAGTGGGGAACGGAATGTCTTAACATTAGGTTCCCTCTGCCTACCCTGCTGTGTGCGGGATACAGCGTGAAGCTGATTTATTTATTTTGATTTTAATGTATTTTTCTAAATCACTGCTTACGCTTCACTTTTTCTAGAACTGTAGTAACAAAAAAACGCTTATTTACAAATAAATAGTAACTTACGTCATAATATAAGGGTATTCTTATCGCATCAGTAAAGCCTTCTGTTAGTATCGCGTGGAACATGCCATCTACACATTGACCTTGAGTCTTAGAAAACAAACTAACTAGAAAATTAACTTCAGTTCTTAAAACCTATTGAAGTTTTATTGTCAAAATATCTTCTATTTGAAATAGAGCAAACTTGGAAGACGAATCGAATACGCCCACCACCAGGTTCCCAAGGTTAACAATTTAGGGAATTGGTTAACAGGAAGCCAAATTTATGGAAGATTTTTAATAGAAACAAAGTGTCACTACGTCTCCGGTGCCCTCTATCTACCCTGCTATGTGCGGGCTACAGCGTGAAGCTGTAAACAATGTTATTATTATTTTTAGTTTTAGCTTCACGCTGTATATCGGATAGCTCGGTAAACAGAAAGAACATGGTGACGCTCAGTTCTCCGCTTTCCGCCCTAATAAAAATAGTTCATTCTCCCAAGTGAGGAACCCGCTACCAAAGCGTCACGCTATCCCACTGCACCACGAAGGCCTCATATTGTTTTTAATGTTTTTCTTTCTAAAACAAATAACAAGTAATCGACATAAAATATTCTTATATTTTATTTATCTTGAACTGTAGCTATAATAAAATATAAATACAATCAAACACAAAATGGCGCTTGAGATACTAAGCTAAGATTCTATCTTATATCAATTAAGTATTAACATACGTATAAGGCAACCATTATAGTGTCTTACTGTAATCTCCAGAGCGACGCCTAATGATTCGTTTGACTCTACATCGCTTATTTGGCGTTGGGTTCAGTTTCGAATTTGCATGACACATCAATGTGAATACGCTATAGACTGAGATCCCAGGGCCCCCAGACCTACGTCATTTTAGCATAGCTGACATTTTGAGGATTAATAGTCTAATATGTAGTTAAGACGGTATGCGTACTTACTAACTTGAAAGTGGGACCCTTTCAGAAGTAGCGCCAACTTAAGGTACACACTCACCTACGTTAAAGTATAAACGCGCGCATTTAAATATGTTGTAAGGAATTATAAAAAAAATGAATATTTATAAGAACCAGACCCTTTACGGGGCCTTTACTCCTGCCTAACGTCCTAAAGGTTTTTGAATTTTACATATATTATTTACGAACTAATACAAGACCTCCTAGAAGCACCCACACAACATCTTCTCAGACAGAAACATGCCTTTATTTGGCACTACCTCAGAAAGGGCCTCACTTTCAAGCTGGTGAGTACGCATACTGTCTTAACTACATATTAAACTAATAGTCCTCAAAATTTCAGCTTGGCCAAAATGACATAGGTCTGGCGGCGTTAGGATATTGGGCTATTATGAGATATTGAGGTCTGCATTTTGCAAGCGTCTAAGAGAAAATATTATGTAATTGTCGTTGAGTTCTAAAAATAAAACAATAATTATCTTATAACTATTCCATTGTTTTTTTGTTATTATAATTAGTTGTCTTTTTGTCCTAATATATAGAATCAATTTTAAATTAAACTCTTTAACGCCGGTAGACCCATGACCACAGACTACTGCAATGTGTTCAAAATACCGGGATTCCTAAAATATATAATACTAAATTTGTTTTTTTTAAGCTTCAAGCTGTATCCCGCAGCAGCAGAGCAGAATAGGCAGAGGGAACCTAATGTTAATACACTCCGTCTTCCGCCGAATTGTGGAGGCATTGCGTGTAGAGTGATTGAACTCAACGCCGCGCTTTGACTTCGACACCTGGGCAAAGAATTGAAAATATAAATTTAAATAAAGTACATATTTATTTATCACTTTCCTGAGTGGGGATTGAACCTACAACCAGTCTCGTTTACAGTCACACTTTGTGCCGTACTTTGTGGCGTCAAGACTCTAAATAGTTAATAATACTAAATAGTTTCATTTAAAGTGTGTAATAATCACGAAAATGAAACGAAATAAGATCAGAGTAAGATCTTATTATAAAATCCAGATGAGCAATCTACAAATTTAACTTTATCTTACATTTTTAAATGTTATAATTTATTTCATTTTTTAAAATTGTTAAAATATAAATGTTTCATTTTCAGTTTCAGTTTTCCCTTAAGAAATTAAAGCGCTTTCAAGAAATGTATGCACTTCATTGAAGTAATAACGAGATGTTTAATATATTAGCTGCACTCGCTGTACTCATTTCGCCTAACGAATTCTTGACCTCTTTATCCGCGCGTCCCATTTAAATTCGGTGAATAAGATAAAATAGCGCAATCTTAGAAAACTTTTCTTTTTTGTATAATCTACAATGGTTTAGAATAAATTTATTCTGAATCAAGAAGCCAGTTGTGGCGCTGGGGCACAATAGTGTGTGAACGCGACAGATTGTGGATTCGATTACCATTAGACAAAATGAAATATTTGATATTTATTTCTTCGCTCGAGCATCGAGACAAAATGCGGCGTTTGGTGCCTAAGCTGCTTCCAGAATCGGCTGAAAGTGGGTAGCGGAGCCTTAACACGTAGAGGGCCTACCCTGTATACGGGATACAGCGTGAAACTGTATGTATATATTCAAAATCATCTTACATTTGCTGAAAATTATTCATGAAATTATTTTTCAGAATTAATTTAACAATGAACTTAAATTAATTAAAAAATTACACATTTATAATGAATTTAACAATTTAGACAAACAGAAAAAAATAAAAACAAAAATTCTGGAATAGACGATATGGGGCCGTTCAAGTATTACGTAAGCACTGTAGGGGGGCGGGGGGGTCTTGGGTTTGCTTATTTTGTACGTTTTCAATGAAATATTTATAAGAGGATTGCTTATTTTTGATGACATAGGGGAGGGGGGGTCAATAATTGCAAAAAATCTGCTTACGTAATACTTGAACGGCCCCTATAGATATAGAACACATGATTTATATATATTATATATACATATAATCAAATTTCCAATACTAAACGGTTATGTTCCAATTATGTCTCGCGTGTGCCAAGATTACGACTGCTGTTGCATGAAGCACTGCTTTCGTTCGAGTCGTTTGCTCGTCGCTTCCGCCCGATTTGCGAACATTTCCTAGTGACCGCGTTAGCTTCCTTTGTTCACTAGGTCGATGTGTGTACAAGTACGTGCATCGTGATAAATGCTGACGTAACACTTACCTTTAATCTCTCTCTCTCTCTCTCTCTCCCTCTCTCTCTCTAGGTCTATCTCTCTCTTTCTACTTTGATGGGTAATGTAAATACACGTTATTGCCAATCTTTGCGATTTTTTTAGAATCACACTGCAGGGTAGGCAGAGGGAACCTAGTGTCAGACAGTCCTTTCCCCATTATCCGCCCAATTCTGGAAACATTTCGTGTCGGTGGAACTCAACGCCGCGCTTTGCCTCGACATCAGAGCGACGGAATGAAAAAAAAATCTTTCGTTTCTTCGAATGGGAATGGCGCTATCACTTGCCCATCTTCTCATCATCTCTACTTTCCGATATAAATTGCATAATTAACATATTTATCAATGCAATCTTCATCAAGCAAAATGGATTATTAAATAACTTTTTAAATGGAGTCAATATAGAATAAAGCAAAATGAAATTTCGAGATGAAACTTCGTATTTACGTTTCGAGCCGCATTGCAGCAGAGGATTGAGCCATATTTTACATTCTGCCTACACAGTACCAGCTAGTAAAAATGTAGGTTCTAAAACTATACAATATATAAATCAATTATGCCTTATTCTATACAAGAAGTAGAAACTTCTATGGTATATTTTATATAAAGAGAACAACGTATATAATAAAACTATAAGCGAGAGACTTCGTATACAGTGGCTTGTCACTAGCAAGTCGCATCTAATCGGCGCCGCTGGGCGTCAGCCAAGTCATTCCCGTCGTTTCAAGTTTAATTTTGGAATACTATTTTTTTTCTGTACAGTAGTAAAAGACACGTCCGCTGAGGTGAATAATCTCTTTTTTTTTCTTTACCAAAAATCTAAGCTAAAATTAAATCAGCTTCATGCTGTTTCCCGCACACAGCAGGGTAGGCAGAGGGAACCTAGCGTTAAAACACTCCGTTCCCCACTTTCCGCCGAATTCTGGAGGCATTGCGTGTTTAGTGGCGGAAATCAACGCCGCGCTTTGTCTTGCCACCACAGCGAAGAAATGGTAATATAATTTTAAACATACAATCTATAATTAAAAGCTAAAATATTGTATTAAATTTGATTTTTAATACTGAGAAAGTATATATGTAAAATTACAGTGCGATTCAATTCGTGACGTGAATACTCCAAATCGCATCCTGCTCGTGCCTTTTGTAATTCTAAGCACGTTAACATACTGTTATACACGAAAATGTGTGTCAATGGCCCCTATATGGAAGTACATGGCAAATAAAAGGTTCCTGTCGATGATTGAAATAACAAATAAGCCTTTATTCGAATGTGTTTCCCTAAATCTTTGTTACTGCAGAAAAAATAATGATTAATAATTTTTTTCAGCTTCACGCCGTACCCCACGTGTAGCTAAGTAGACAGGTAGAGCGTAGTATTAAGACACTCCGCTTCCCACTTTATGCCGAATTCTAGAGGTATTGTGTTGAGTAACGGAACTCAAAGTCGCGCTTTTCCTCGAAACCAAAACAAAGAAATTAAATCATGAAATATTTTATTCTCTCGAACGGGAATCGAACTCACTATCTGTCGCATTTACAGTCACACGTTTGTGCCCCTGCGCCACGACTGGCCTCTATATTTGAATTGAATAAAATTTTCGCGAACTGTAATGATACAGTGCGCTATTTGTGGCGCGCTTAAGGATTTCGAGGAATAGTAATGTGAATAATTGTTGACCGTATATAATTAAGTTGTTTTTATAGAAGGCCGTATTCGTAAGCCATGGTGTTGGCTGTTGACGCATCGTTGCACAGCGGTTTGCAGATTACCATAATCTGTAAGACTTATGTTTTATTGAGGCCAGTCGTGGATCTCGTGGAGCAGCGGCATAAGAGAGCCTCCAAAATTAAATTGAAATTTAATGTGTTCAACGGTATCAAAGGTGTCTTAACACTAGGTTCCCGAATTCTCTTTGCTTACTCTGCTGTGTGCGGTATAGAGCGTGCAAGCTAAAAACACTGATTTCTGAGATGTAATATAAATAGTTTTGGATACATCGTATTCCTCAAAGATATTTAAAAAAAAAATACCAAAACACAAACATGAAGGTGATGATGAACAATATACATATACATATAATTATATTATAATTCATTTTAGGTCATAAGTATAGCAAACCTTACCTTAGTATATCTTTAAAGAAAAATTAAAAAAGTTGTTAGTCTCAAAATTAAAAAAAAAACACAAAACATTCACATTAATTTAGTAGTTATATAAAAATTTCAATTGTTCAATAGCCGTTACATGTCAGTTGGCACCAGAACTGCTCCAATTAGAGATTATCGCGTTTGTGTCAATTCTTACATAAAGGTGTTAAGTAATTTGCTCTACATCATCATCATCAGCGTGTACAGTTGATGTCTTTAGACACACGCAAACCTACAAGGAAATTGAAACAATCGTTAACTTTAAATGCAACAAATTTAGTATGTAGGTTTTATGGGTATTATGGGAAAATATTTCGAGAAGTCTTGTTTTTGAAATCGTTGCTTTCTAAAAAGTTTTTATTAAAATTTAGAATAAATATCATGTCCTATTCTACTTCCTTTGTACTTATATTATAAAAGTGAACGTTAGTGATGGTGCATGTTTGTTGCACTATTACGTAGAAGCTACTGTACGAATTTAGATGAAACTTTACAGAAATATAGCTTAAGCACCAGAATAACACAGGCTACAATTTATGTAATTTTTTTATACAAACTGTATATTGTATATTCGGCTATTATTAAAGCCAAAATATATATATTTTTTATATTTATTTTATATTTAACAACAAGTTTAAGCGGGCGAAGCCGCACCTAAATCGTTTTAGATACATATTTTTTTAAGTTTTCTATTTTTTAACTCCATTCACGTTAACATACTTATATATATAATTTACATTGGGTAATTTAAAGTTTTTAACCTTCATTTTCAAACTTTGATCATTATTTCGCAAAAAAATTATTAAAAGTTTTCTTACTTTGTTACTTTAATCTCTTAGAGGTTCAAAAGTATCATTAAATAAATAGTCATATTGCCCTTCTTTATATATAATTATATTTCAATTTTTTTCTAATTTTTTATTACTCATATGTCTTCAATGTCTTGTCTTTTA
Source organism: Heliconius erato x Heliconius himera (assembly GCA_013421005.1). NCBI lineage: Eukaryota > Metazoa > Arthropoda > Insecta > Lepidoptera > Nymphalidae > Heliconius > Heliconius erato x Heliconius himera. Next base: position 59,753 of record JAATLQ010038589.1, on the reverse strand, counting down.
CGAATTCCGCATATTTTTGTATTAAAAGATCATTGTTCGTGTGATAAGAATCGGTATCATTCTTGTTTTTTTTTTATAAACATCATATAAATAAATATATAATATATAAAGATAAAGCTTATGATTTTGATTTGTTCACATAAAATATTGAATATATTTTTTGCACAAAATTCTTATGAAAATTGGCTGACCTATTTATAAATTTATCAAAACAAAACGCTTTATTGTGGTTTTACCTCGTATATCGGAAACTAAAAAGATAATAAATAAATATTAAACTTAACATATATGTTACATAGCATAGTACAAAGTAAGAAAATGTTTTATAATATACAAACAATCGATTCTCATTTATGCGCTTAGTGAAATATTTTAATTCAATTCAGTAAAGAAAAATTTTGTGTACTTTTCACACTTTTCTTTGGAAGTAACATTATTTATCTTCTTTTGAAATCTTAGTTTTAAAAAAATTTTATGATATTGCATTGCAAGAGAACATGGTAAACATTATTTTCTACCTCTGCCTCAAGTAAAATCTTGTCACTATTAAAAAATAATAGTATATAAAAGATAAAGCACAATATGTTAAAAAACGAATTGAAATAAATCTACATACTCGGGAAGGTTAAAGAAAAAATAGAGTCAATTTTTACTTATCTCTTTTTCTACAAAATAAGAGCATTCTCTTGAAATAATAAAATAAGTATAAATCAGTATCGTGGGGTTCATCGGACAATATATTGGCAATTGGACAATTATTAACCGAATTATATAAAAAATATATCAAAACATATATGGTGGAGGTTATATATAAATACGAATATTTTTTTTATAGTGCGATGACACAAAGCGTAATAAAGTATATTATGTACATTATTTACACAAGAATGCTAGTGAAGTGGATGACCTCTAATCCTGACGATCTCATTAACAAAAAGTTGACTCAATCTTGTAATAAATTTAAATAGAATCGTTTCTCACGTATAATATATACACGCACTTAAAATTAAATTTTAATTACAGATAAAAAAAATATTTATCATTCCGTATTTATCCCAACTAGAATGTGGATAAATTATATTCACGCTGTATCCCTCAAATTGTAGAGAAGACAGAGGAAACCTAGTATTAAGACACTCCCCTCCGAACTCCCAACTTTCCGCAGAATTTTCGAGGCGTTGCGGAATTCAACGCCAGAATATTAATAAAAATTCATTTATCCGAATGGTAATCAAACCCCTACATTATAATCCAATATACCATATAATCCAATATAAATAATTAATAAAAAAATATATGCCAATATAATCGACGCAAGAGTATATCTTTATACTGACTTTTGACAGACTTTGTCGTATTAATGTACGCTTATAACTCAGTACTCATGTAACTATTTTAATTTTCCACTGTGTCCGGCAGTATGACGGCATAACAAACAGCTATGCATAAATATTTATAGTGAGCATACATATGCGCATGGCGTTCATCTAAAATTTTACATTAAGAGATTAATTTAATTAATTTAATATAATTACCTGTGCTCTTATTATCACGTCGTGAGGTCCTCGCCACGTGGTGGCTGCTGGAGACTTCCTTTTGGCCAATTCCAGTGTTGCTTCACTGGGACATCTTTCAAACATGAGAACGCGTTCGGCAACAGAGCCACGCGTCAGGAAAGGTCGTACAGGTGCAGCGGCCATCGATGATGCGGAGTCACCGGCACCTGCACTCGACGCGCGACGAGCACGCGCCTCGAACTTGGATCTAGCTTCAGTTACATGTGAGCCAAACGATGCTCTTCTCTCCCCACTAGCCCCTGCCGCTGGCTTTCTTGCCCCTGTATCTAATCTGTCCTGATAACGGCTTTTTGCATAGTCTACTAAAGATATAGGTGGAACAACATCTGGTCTTTCTGCCGGACGCTCGGCTACTACCCCACCAGTGCGTAAGGCTCGAAGAAGTCTTTCTTCTTCTCGAGCAACTTCCAACCGCATTGCAGCAGAATCAACCCGTCTGGCGTTCGCTCCCGAACCTGTTCCGTTACGCTCTGGTACTAAATCCGGGGGTAAGGTTACTTCAATAGTTTCACTTTCCTGATTTGTATGAAGGTCTCGCCTTTGCTCTGGCCTTTGCTCGCCACGTAACTCTGGTCGCTCTCGCAGCTCTGGACGATCTCTGCGAAAGTCTGGCCGTTGTTTTATTTCAGGTTTGGGTTCCGGCTTAGGTTTAGTCCGTAGACTCTCGGCCAGCTTTAGCCCGGGCGTAGGCCTGCATGACAGAATCTCCGTGGGCGCAAGGCCGCGTGCTTTCCAAGTCTGATATATCGCTTCCGCATGATCTGAAATTTGTTTGGCAATAGCGGCGATATCCTCTTCGCCGGTGTCGATCTCCCGGCGGGCAGTGGCCGCCATGGCCAGGCCACTCACGTCGCCTAGGGAGCTCAGCTCTACTGCACTTCAGGGCTGGGCTACGCACCCCATGAACACACTATAAACACACAAACACAGGACAGGGCACACTAATTCCGTAATTATTTGACACTTTGAAAATAATTGCACTAAAGTGGTCACTAAAGAACACCGAGAACAGCTGTTGGCGGCAGCGCGTGGGGAGTAAACAAAGGCGGTCGGTGTATCGAGAGTGTATGCGGCGCGTTCCGAGCGGCGCGGGCGGACGTAGAGAGGCACTAGCGACAGACGTAGAGCCGGCGGCGGCACCTCGCGTACACTGCGGCGCGAGGCGGGCACGGGAGGACGGAGGACGTGCCGCGGCCCCGCGCTCCCTCCCGCTCCCGGCAGGCGGCACATGTCCTCCTTGCTCACTCGGTTAGCACCTGATAAAATTACAACTATACTACTACTCTCGGTCTAGACGTATCGATATTTTTAATATCAATCGATCGCCGGTTCCCACGCTGAGCCGTAAACTTCCGATAGCGTTTTCTTATCAATTATATTTATCAACATTTTTGTTTCATGAATTGTTAAATAATAACACATTTAGCCAATGCCACACCTAATCTTGTGTATATTTTCAAGGAAACATACTCTACACAACTAACAGGGACTCTACGTGTTCCTATTTACAAGATAAAATATTTAAAAAATGATGAGAGCAGAATGTTATAAACATTAAAAACAATCATAATAACCCTATCAATGAGTTTTCGTTTGTACAACAGAACGAATCGCATCTGTTCCACAGACATGTACGCCGCAGTGCGCACGCGCGCCGCGCCGCCACGAATAGCACGCGCCTATTTATTTACGCTCCCCTAGTTTTTTACTCATTTCACTGTGATACATTGTATCCATAGAAGAAAGAGTGTAATAAAAATGTTATAACTGAAATTTTACTTATATTAACAAATGTGGAAAGAAATTTTAGTGGGTGGGTAACCAAAACACAAGAAGACATGTAGTCTTATTGTGTTTTTTAGGGTTAAAAATTTCAACTTCACGCTGTATCTCGCACACAGCAGGATAGGCAGAGGGAACGCGCATTGCCTCGATAAATTAATATAAATATTTCATCTCCTCGAGTGAGGATCGAACCCACAACCAGTCGGTTTTACAGCCACACTTTGTGCCCCTGCGCTATGACTAGCTTGGTTAAAGACTTTGGCAACTGTATTCTCAGTCTGCACCAACACCTAAATACCTACTTTTTTAATTAAAAATTTCGTATAATCTATTCATACTTACTTAGTACTAGTTCATACTACTTACAAAGTTACTTACGTTGTATCCCTAGCGGGGAGCCATGGAGGTACGGTATCTGCATACCTCTTTCGCCTCATCCACCGTCGTCAACCTCTTCATACATGACCTCCTGGTGAGTCCTCATCCTAATTCATATTACAATTACATATTCATATAACAGAAAAATGTTAATTAAAGCAGCATTTAATTATAACTTGTTATGGTTGTCTTTGGTCCTTGAAATAAATATAGATTTTTATAATATGTTTAATGTATCACTTCCATTAAGCTGCTGTTCAGCGATTTAACGCGTCATCTTTATTCTCTGATTCTTAATATACGCAATTTATGCACCATATACATGTAACTACCACACTTTTTCAATGCAGGTAACATCCAGGTCTAACAGGTCTTTAAAGAAAATAAAGTAAATATTTGTTATTATTTGTATACGGTTCTTTACGGTTCTCTCACAAGTGATTGGGAAGGCAGGAAATCAAGTTAAGACACTCCGACCTTATAAAGTGCATAATTATTTTTATTTATAGATATTATTTCACATATAATATCGGTTTCGGTTATAATAGCATTGCAATGGATGGGAGACCATTGAAACCACATTCATCGATGACTGCGCACGATGTAGTGTAGAGTAGTGAAACATGAATTCACTTATAAATATAAACATAAATATTGTATAGTAATACAGTATATACGTATGTATAAAAACACAATATTTCTTTTATATAGAAAATATATAAATTTCCATTGTTAAAATTTTCTTGCTCTACATTTTTTAATATAGAAAAAGTTAAATTATTTTACTGATTTAGGTGATATTTTGACAAAATATTATCTTAATACGCTAAACTTATATAATATTGTATTTATCTTAATTATAAAGGAAACCAAGCCTCGTTATTTTACCTACTAAAACGATATGTAATACCTCCAACGGTGACAAGAAATTTCAATATTTTCTTTTTGCGACCAAAAATAGCAATTCAATAGGGGAACGCAGCCGACATTCTTGTGACTATTCCTAGCGGACTATATAAATAAATAAATATTTTTTTGGAGTACTCTCACACTGATCTGATCCCAAATTATTCCAATTTGCAGTATTTGCTATCTAACCATTAAACTTATATGTATAGTTGTAGTATGTAGAGTTTCGTTCCATTCCGTTTCGGTATAAGAAAAAAATTCAAGCTCAAAAAATGAGCTTTTTTGTTTAATTTTATCGTGAAATTGGACAAATTTGTAGTTCATATAACTTTCTATGAAAATTAATATATTTTTTTCTTAAAAGCCATCGTTTGTGAGAAATGTTGTAATACGTGTGCATATTATAAGGATAACAGCTTTTACAAACGACTTATTTCTTAACTTCACGCTGTAGCCCGCAGGGTACTAAAGGGAACCTAGCGTTAAAACACTCCATTCCGCATTTTCGACCGAGAAAGATTCTAGAGGCATAGACTGTTGAGTGGCGGAACTCAACGCTGCGCTTTGCTTTAGCGCCAGAGGAAACTATCCACAGCCTGCGCGCTTACAGTCACACACAATTTTTTTTATTAAATGTTTTATTTTTTTTATTAATAAAATTAATAAAAAAAATATTATTATTTATTATAAAAAGATCATCTAATCTAACACCATAGAGTGCTACGACTAACTCAATTATTACTCTTATACAATTAAATGAAACCATACTCTACAATATCTTGTATCATTCCTTAATGCGTTAAAGTGATGAACAATCGTATAGTTTATTTATATCTTCTGAGGAATGTTGGACTTTATTGTTTTGTTGTGGCGCTTTGTGAAGGTTTATTATTTAAAGACGTTTTAGAATCGTAGGACTAGTACATAGAGGTAAAAAGTAGCGTCGGGCGGAGGTTGTGGATTCGATTTCCATTTTTTTTATCAGCTTCACGCTGTATCACGCATACAGCAGGGGGCGCAGAGGGAATATAGTGTTAAGACAGTCCGTTCTCCCTTTCTGCCGAATTCTGGAGGCATTGCGAGCTGAGTGGCGGAACTCAACATCGCGCCCTATGCCTCCACAGCAAAGCGAAGAAATGAAAATATCAATGTAAATAAATATATTTTAATTCGTTTATTTATGCTAGTGAGGACAGTCGTGGCGAAGTGGCACAAAGTGTGACTGCAAGATCGACTGGTTGTGGTTTCGATTCCCGCTCGAGGAGATGAAATGCCTGCCCTGCTGTGTGCGGGATGCAGCGTGAAGCTAATTTATTTATTTTTTTATTTATTTATGCTAGTTATATTATCTGTCTGGAATTTAATCAACAAGTATTACATATAAATTGTTATTTTACAAAATAACTTAAAATTCGTATAAACCTATAGCTATTAGTTAAATTTCTAAAATTTAACTAATTTTAAAATTAAAGATTTTTTTAACTAATAGATATAGGTTTTTACGAATTTTAAATTATTTTTTAAGATAAATAAACTAACAATAAATAAAAAAAGTTTGTCTTTGTAGACGCTATACATAAAAGTATTAAGCGTCCCAACTTAAACACTGCGGCTTGTTTGTCTCGAAAGTTTACTCAAACATCACGTGCCGTAGAAACGTCATACATCGATATACCTTTCACGATTAAAATCGATTTGATACAACAGCAGATCTTGCTTGAATAAATTGATATTTAGAGACTTTTTTTGTATAATATATTTTATTAAATCAGCAAGAAAATAAAATATGTACGCGGGATACAGCGTGAAGTATCCCGCGTACATATTTTATTTTCTTTTAAACACTATAAAAACCTTAACCTTTTAGGTCCTATCCCCACCCGAGGAAATTAAATAATTATTTAAATTTATATCCTCATTTTTTTGTTCTGGTGTCGAGGCAAAGCGCGGCGTTGAGTTTCGCCACTCAACACACAAAGACTCCAGAATTCAGCGAAAAGTGGGGTACGGAGTGTCTTAACAGTAAGTTCCATCTGACTATTCTGCAGTGTGCGAGATAGAGCGTGAAGCTGTTTTTTTTTAAACAACACTTACTACTTAAAATTAAAAAGCTATCAAATGAAAAATATTTTTATGACATCATATAAAACCCTATTTTCTTTAGAAGAAGACGAACGAGAATATTTTCGTCATAAAATAGTTTTACTTAACCATTAAAAAGACTTAAGAGCGTTTTACTTTTGAATTATAGCTAGTTTTCTAGATTTTATCAGTTAAACATTATCACAATTAAATTGCAAGGTATTATGACATTAAAAATATATTTTATAATAATTTGAATACCGTTAAAAAATTACAGTAATTATAATATTTTGAATATATTGTGTAATTGTATTACAGCTTCATGATTTTTTACAATTGAGGCCAGTCTTGGCGCAGTGGCACGAAGTGTGACTGTAAAATAGACTGGTTGTGGTTTCGATCCCCACTCGAATATATGAAATATTTATTTACATTAATATTTTCATTTCTTCGCTCTGATGTCCAGACAAATCGCGGGGTCGAGTTCCACCACTCAATACCTCCAGAATTCGACGGAAAGTGGGAAACAGTGTGTCTTAACACTAGGTTCCCTCTGTCTATTCTACAGTGTCCGAGATATAGCATGAAGCTGATAGTGGTAATAATTAAAAAAAAATAAAGGAAATATAGTGTTAAAAGACTCCGTCATAATGGCACTCAACGCCACGCTTTGCCTTGTTAGAGCTTGAAAAACTTAATAATAAATTTCTTCTAATGGGTATCAAACCCACTATCGTTGGGTTTGCGTTGCACCATGATAGCCTCTAATTACTTGCAATGAAAAGTTTCAATATTTATAAAGATTAATTAAGTATAAATCGATGGGGATTATGGTAAAATACTATCATAACCGAAAGAGCTTAGAAATGAGGTCCAAGTATTGCCACAAGCGTCAGATTGAAGAGATTGCCTCGTAAGATATTTTGGGTTAAGCCGTCCTTTCCTATGCTTATGTAATGAAATCACGGCCTCTTTTTTCTTATACAAATTATTTAGTTTATTTCTCAAAATAAGCAGAGATAATCTGCATGTAATTAAAATAATGTACTAATATAAAATAAATAAATCAGCTTCACGCTGTATCCCGCACACAGCAGGGTAGGCAGAGGGAACCTAGTGTTAAGACAGTCCGTTCCCCACTTTCTGCCGAATTCTGGAGGCATTGCGTGTTGAGTGGCAGAACTCAACGCCGCGCTTAGCCTCGATACCAGAGCGAAGAAATGGAAATATAAATTTAAGGAAATATTTCATCTCATCGAGTGGGATCGAACCCACAGCCAGTCGATTTTACAGTCACACTTCGTACCGCTGCGCCACGACTGGCCTCTACGAATGTACTAATATGACTTTTTAATTCTGCTCAACCAATGATAGCGTTTCTAATGGTGTAAGCCAATTCAACACCCAGTCCGAAATATTAATACTAAGAAATAAAAACTAACCTTTGTCCTTTTTATTAAGTATATAACTTTATAAAAAGGACAAAGGACACATAGAGGTGATTTTTACTTATTTGACTTCGCTAATTGGCCATTAAGCCACGTATCGAGTCCACTTTTCCCAAAACCTTTCAAGGGTTGTGCAATATATTTTAATATCAGTGTTGCCACCCTAAGGGTGCGGCGACCATTCACCTCAAAACAAGTCAATACAGCAGAAGGCAAGGAGTGAATTCGTGAAATGTGTTAAATTGAAACATTTTTGTAATTATAATTATTATTTTATTTTCGATTATTTTTGTGTAAGTAATATGTATATATTTTAGGACGTACTTTAAAACGAAATACATTTATTCTATGTCTAGTTTGTAAAAATATCAAAAAATATCTGTATTTATTGCAATTTTAAGGTGACAGCATCACTCATATAATTAAGTTATAAAAATTTCAAGTTATTTCTCGTATGAAACAGATTAATCACATGGTTTAATGAAATTCCCGAAGAGAAATTTATTTTTTTATTCATGTTATAATACATTATTTAATATATTAATATTTACAAATTGAATGGACAACCCAAAAGTTCCAGATAATGCTAGGAGCTGGGAGTCGATTAATATATTTTTGTTTTCTAATGGAGAACAGTTCTCTCCGCCAAGAAAATATCATCTGAGCTGTGATGAACTGAGGTGGTGGGACGCTACTATTCGATTTTTAGCGCAGTCTCAGTATGGATCCACGTAAGATTAGATTAACTTAGTATAAGAAAATAATTTATTATTCATTTATTCCATCTACGCTTTATTAAAATTGTATAAAGCATTTTGCATTATACAAATGTTTTTCTTATATCATTTAGAATAAAATAAATAAATAATAAATGTAAATTTTATACAAAATTAAATAAAAGATCTATTTATTTATTATTCATATTTTGAAACAAAACAAACGTTACAATAAATTATTAAGTTACAAACAAACGAAAAATATTTAAAATAAAGTACCTTAAGGTACGAATATATATTGAACTATAACTTTAAATAAAATTTTTCTGTAGGTATTCTAACATACAACTATACACGTTGGACGGCAAACAGATCCAGAGCCCTCTAGAACTGAGAAATGATAATGCCTATGTGGCAGTTAGGTCACCTGAGCCTTTCATTTGGGCAGGTTACGAAGAGTACATAATAAAAGCTTCAAGGTAATACAATAAAATCAGCTTCACGCTGTATCCCGCACACAGCAGGGTAGACAGAGGGAACCTAGTGTAGTGTAAGACACTCCATTCCCCACTTTCTGCCGAATTCTGGAGGCATTGCGTGTTGAGTGGCAGAGTAGAAATGATAAATATAATGAAAATTGTAATTCTTTAAGGACAGTCGTAGCGCAGGGACACACGCCTGTGACTGTAAACGCGACTGGTTGTGGATTCTATTCCCATTAGGGTAAATTAAATGTATAATATTTTCAATGAAAATATATATGTAAATATCATTTCCTCGAGTGGGTGAGCCCACAACCAATCGATTTTGTAAAGTCACACTTTGTGCTCTAGATATTTACATATACATATTTAATTATGCTCTTTTGTAGATCCCGAGAAAAGCGCCAAGAGAAATTATCGAATAGCAATACTCCGATAAAATTAGGTTACGTGTTCAATGCACTGTTATTTTTTACTATTAATATATTTTTTCATTATATTATACGGAGGTTTATATTTTAGATGACAAAAACTCAAATAATTTGATAAACTCTTTGATGCATACAGACGTAATTGCTACAGAAAAAACAAAAGGAGATGTTACTAATTTAAATATGGTAGATATACACTTTTGAACATGAATTTACTTATAATTTACTTAAAGTAACTATCAGTTTTCTTAACTTCTTTGCTTATTTTAATTTCATATTTTCAGGTTCATCAAATTCCTAATAAAGATCAACTCAAAGATAGCATGCGTACAGAGTTAGTATATTCAGGAGTGCCAAAAATTTTAAAGAAAAATAATGTAGAAATTGATAATCAGAAACGAAATGGCAAAGAAACTTTAAAAAATGACATGACGAGGAAAAGTCAAAACTTGAAACCCTATAAGAAAGACCAGTTACTAGTTAAAAGAAAGAATTCAGCTTTGATACGTAAATCTAATGATAATAATCAAATTAAACAATTTATTTCTCAAAACAGCTTAAGTGCTCAAGTAAGTAACATTAAACCTAAAGACAAAATTAAACAAAAAGCAAAAGAGAATATAAATATAAAAAACGTATCTAAGGTTGAGAATAGTAATATACCAGGAAATACTATGAACCAAACAGATAATGTTAAAGAAAACAATGTACAAAATCTTTCCAATAATGTAAATGAAAACAGTGAAAATAATAAAATTGATAAGAAAAATCTCAGTACAATAAAAGCAAACGCTAACGATAGTAATATATATAGCCCGAACAATAAAAAGTCCAAAGAAGGTAACACAGATTTTGTGAATAAAGATAAGAATATTAATATATATTTAGATATAAAATTAAATGGTTGTATAAGTAGCAAGCCCGAAGATATCGATGTTGTGAAAAGATGTGAATCAAATATTGCCCTGTTATCACACAAAGAATCTCAAGTTAATATTGACGTTATTTTAAATAAAGAAAATATAAGTTTAATCAAAAATGAGCCAAATATCGAATATTCTTCTGATACTCAAGATAATGCTACGGAAAATAAATATACGGGCCCTAATAATAATAAATTTATAGTTGTTTATTGCAAATGTAATAGTAAAATTAATACGCAAAGTGAAAATTGCCTTAAAGAAAACACAAATTTAGCATTTTTATTGCCCATACCGGAACGAAGTGTGTGCTGGTAAAAAAAGTCATTATTAAAAGAAATCATAACATTGTAATAATATTTTTGATTTTTTGCTATTATATTAGTTAAACATAATTTCTATGTTTGTAGTCAACGTGAAATTACAGCGCAAATGGTTGATAAAGCGAGTCAGGTGTCTAGTCCTAGTAATACTAATAAAACAAGCTATGACCAAATAGATAAAGTACAAGATGACACAAGCTTGCAGAAAAATGTTGATGAAAACGTCTACAAGGAAAATATATTGCGAACCAACATATCCGAAGGTCAACAACCGAAGCAGAACAGCGATAAATTTACCCAAACCGACATGTCTAATGTATTGGTAAGGTATTAAAAAAGTAAATTCGATGATAATTCCAGTCTAATAATCCAAAATTAAACTTCTTACGTATTATTAATGTGCTCTCGTATATATATTTTTTATTTTCTTTTTTAGTTGCAGGTCATTTGTGAAAAGGATGGTCACTACACATTTTGCCTGCCACCTTTGGATTTATTGAAAAAATATAATGTAGATACACCATAATCAGAGTTTTGTTTACAAATATATTTATTATCCTCTGATACAAAATACAGGTTAATTTAGAGAGAATAAATACATGATACAAGCGCGGCGTTGAGTTCTGCCACTCAACACGCAATGCCTCCAGAATTCGGCAGAAAGTGGAGAACGGAGTTTCTTAACACTAGGTTCCCTCTGCCTACCCTGCTGTGTGCGGGATACAGCGTGAAGCTGATTTTATTTCCATGAAACAAGATAGTTTGAATAATACTTATTTAATTGTTACAATAGTAAATAATATGATACATTTTAAAATGTCCAATGCATTCGACAATCCAGCTTTGTTTAACTGTAGTTGATCCTGATAAGCTTTTAATTTTCGACGCAATATGTTCATTGGTTTCTTCCCGATATATTGTAATTGTAGCTCACTCAAATACTGTAGACTTTCTGGTGGCATTATAAGCATTACCTTAATAAAAAAATATATGAATAAGTAAATATTTAATGATAATAGAATTAATAAAATTATGGATATCATATCGTCGTGGCGCAGGAACACAAACAAGTGTGTTACTGTAAACGCAACAGGTTGTGAGTTCGATTCCTACTCGAGGAAATAAAATATGTATTCAGTATCTTCGTTTCCTTGCTCTAGTATCTGGGTAAAACGCGCCGTTGAGCTCCGCCTTCAGAATTCGGTAGAATGAGGGAAACGGCGTGTCTAACACCAGGTTCCCTCTGATTACCAGATGTGTGCGGGATACACCGTGAAGATACGCAAAAAAATATAAGCTTAGTAATATAACTTATATTTCGCAGCTAGTTAAGCAAAACTTTGATTTAGTTATTATCTATTGCACTTCAATGAATTGAAAATATTATACTTAGAGGCCCAACATTTCTTTACATTAACCTTAGCTTCGCTTCGCAATAGCTTTACCTGGGCAGTTATTCCCGACATTGCACGTGGATTAACCGCGCTGAGATCTCTACCGTCCACTTCAGCTAACAGCAAGCCTAATCTGAAAACATCTTGCGCACTCCAACTATATGCCTTGCCAAGTGCCTGAAAAATTTAATAGCAAATTTACACAAATATGACTCTATCTCGATTTTTTCTTAGAATTTTAGTATCGTATATTATTACAAGGTTTTCAAAGTTATATTTATTTTATTTTTTTTATAATTATAAACGATTATAGCGCTTGAGGATAGATAATTCTTGTTAAATTATGTATATAGCATCTTCTGTCAGAAGTTCCATACGATCTATCATAACATTTTAAAGTAATATTTCATTCGGTAAATGAACTAAGACTTGTATTTATAAACCGCTCTCAAGATCGATGTCAGATTTAAAAGCAATTCATAAATACGGCCCTAAGAACAATCAGGAAATAATACGTACTTGAGTCCTTGTCATCATAGCAAGATAAAATCGGCGTTGCAATGGATCGCATGCTCGAATATGGTAAAATACCTACATGTACATGAAAGAGATGTAAAAAAGTTTGTATATATTATTTTCATCTAATAAATCAAGTTTTTCAATTTTCTAAGTCTTTTAGCTTCATCTGTGCGTTATCTGTCAGTCATTTAGTAAAGGAATATAAGAAATTAATATAATGTATAAAAACAGCTTCACGCTGTATCTAGCACACAACAGGGTACGCAAAGGGAACCTAGTGTAAAGACATTCCGTTACGCATATTCCGCCGCATTCAGGAGGCATTGCGTGTTGAGTGACAGAACTCAACGCCGCGCTTCGCCAAATATTTAAATTTTAAATAAATATTTAATTTATTCTCGTGGACATCAAACCCACAACCAGTCGCTCTTACAAACTTATGCCTCTACGCCACGATTGGCCTCACTATATAATATATAAATTGATAGTTACTTGTTCAACACTTGTCTTATATTATACCTATATTTTTTTTATCATCTTCACGCTGTATCCCGCACACAGCAGGGTAGGCAGAGGGAACCTAGTGTTAAGACACTCCATTCCCCACTTTCTGCCGAATTCTAGAGGCATTGCGAGTTGAGTGGCAGAACTCAACGCCGCGCTTGGCCTCGACACCAGAGCGAAGAAATGGAAATATAAATTTAAGTAAATATTTCATCTCCTCGAGTGAGGATCCAACCCACAACCAGTCGATTTACAGTCACATTTCATGCCGCTGCGCCACGACTGGCCTATTACTAATATTATACTGTATATAAATATTTATAGAAAGTAGAAACCACACCTGATGAGACAGTTGTAAGTATGTGCTCACGGGAAGCTGACGCATGAATGTCATCGGGACGCCGCATAGCAAATTATTCATAAGATTCAAATATTTAGGTTGAGACCAATCTTTGTTTACTTGGATATAGGTGCTGGCTATTACTCCCACCTACGATATAATAAAATTTCAATTAGATCATAAGTGAAAATGTTAAGGATATATACAATTTTAGATCTATATAAATCAGCTTCACGGTGTATCCCGCACACAGCAGGGTAGGCAGAGGGAAGCCTAGTGTTATGACACATCGTGTTGAGTTTTATTTAATCAAAAAAACGCACAGCGGCCTCTTTGCCTCGACACCACAGCGAAAAAATGGAAATATAAATTTAAATAAATATTACATTTACTCGAGTGGGGATCGAACCCACAACCATCGCGTTACAGTCAAACCCTTGTGGCCCTGGGCCACGACGGCCTCAGCTCTATATGACTCAAGAAATTATATTTAAGGTTTTTTTTACTACTGTTAGAAAACATTATTTTGATGATATTAATAAATATATAATATTCAATTATTGAGTAAGTATTCTTAATTTATTATAAAAAGTTAATTAAAAATCTTTCTATAATATTTTCAAATATTGTTATGTCACTTCAATAATAAGTTAATGAAGTGAAAACACATTTCTAAAGGAATTATTATAAATATAAATCAAATTAGAAATTGATGATGAATGGGTATAAAATGTTAAAAAAATCTTTATTACGCTTGAAATAATAAAATATGTTATTAGATTTTAATAAAAAACCAACTTGATGTCTGTTCAGTCCTTCGTGTGTTCCAATATAACTCAATATCCTGTCATTGCTCAGATTTAGCCTCGCCATCTCTCTTCCATTGATATATTTGAAAAGTGGTCTATACTTTTCGAGGGTTTCATACGTTATATCAATTGTACGATTCCGCCCTCTCACTACTTGCCACGTCGCTACTAGCTTCTCTCGTGCGATTTTCATCATAGATATGGCTCGAGACTGATTTAAAATATGAACTATTATTTCTAAGTTTCATACTCACTTTAAATATGAATTGTAATTTCTTTTCTCAATTATATTTTTATTATATAATTAAGAAGATAAATGTATTATGTTATTATTATATATAGACATTTGTCTATAAATTCCATCTAAACGGTAATAAAATTTAAGATATATTCTCAGTTTTTCAATTAGCTTCATATATTTATTAATTACCATTTACAGAACACGATAAGGCCATTCGCGGCGCGGGGGCACATGCGTGACTGTAAACGCGATAGGTTGTGGGTTCGATTTCCAAAAAAACTTGATCTAATCCACAAAATGAACTTAATTTATAATCATTACAAGATAGTGGAGAGTGGTAGATTCGTGCCGTGTGATCCCGGCCTAGAATAGGATCATCCTGGTACTGGTGGTGTCGTAAAAGGCGACTAAAGTACGTGTGGTAGAGTCACGTCGCCAGCAATGGCAACACGCATGGGCAGACTCGACCGGATCATTACCACCCCCGGCATTTAAAATCGGCGTGAAGTAGTGGCTTTATGCCACTGTGATTCGCATCAGGTAATGCCGGGCTCCGGCGCCCCACCCACCTTACAGGCAGGCAACGCACCTGTAGCTCCTCAGGTGTTGTGGGCGGCGGTAATCACTTACCATCAGGTGACCCGAACACTTGTTTGCCTTGTTTCTTCCATAAAAAAAAGTGTTTTAAATGTCAACAGATATCGTATTTTTATAACACTCTTGTACTAACAGATCGTAACACATAATCAGCTGGTAGTCTCTGTATATCGGCTATAGATCCATAAATGAAGATGGCAAACGCGTTTATCGCGGTCTGCATAAAGTCTTTTGTGATCTCTAACTCACAATATCCACGGTGCATCAATTCTGAATGTGGAATGTGGACACCACTTTTGTTGTTGAATAACTCTGAACTAAAATATATATGTTAATTTGAGTGTAAAGTACTTATTATCTAAAATTAAAATACGTTTCAATGTAAAAAAAATCACATTTTATTTTTATTTTGTGTATGGTACTGGGAAGTAAAAGTTTTCTGTTTTTTCGAAATGGCACGAAAATTTGGTGTGTCGACATTACGACTAAATAAAAAGAAAGCTCCCAAAATTTTTGCCTACCAAACTAAAAAAAGGAATTTCGATAAGACTGTTTACTATGCACTTTAGCGAATTCACATACAGATCTGGAACAAGAATGAACTTTTATTCGGACGCAGGCAACTCGGCCACCGAAATCTCGTATGTTGCCTATTGAGTTGCGCATAAATACAAAGTTAAATACCGAAATGGAGAAAAGCAAACTATATTTCCCTTTTTTAATGAAATAAAAATATAAATATAAAATATTTATAAATAATAATGGTTAAACAATGAAGGCCAGTCGTGGCACAGGGGCACAAAGTGTGACTATAAAACCGACTGGTTGTGGGTTCGATCCCCACTCGAGGAGATGTAATAATTACTTAAATTTATATTTCTATTTCTTCGCTCTGGTGTCGAGGCAAAGCACGGCGTTGAGTTCTGCCACTCAACACGCAGTGCCTCCAGAATTCGGCAGAAAGTGGGGAACGGAGTGTCTTAACACTAGGTTCTCCCTGCCTACCCTGCTGTGTGCGGGATTCAGCGTGAAACTGATTAGATTTTTTAATAATTGGTAAATAAAAAAAAAAAAAAAAAACAATAACTCATGTGTAGATGTATGATGATATGTGTAGATTGGTGATCACATATTGAGTAGACGTGTAAATCACATGGATGCGATGTGCGATCCCATGCGTGGATGTGTATTGGCATGTGTGAATGTTTGATCAGGTGTGTAGACGTGTAATAACTTATGTGGAAGTATGATCACCACGTGTGGAGGTGTGATGACACGTGTCGATGTGTAATCACACATGTGTGTATATGTAATCATATGTGTGCATGTGTAATTGTATACGTGAATATGTGAGCACTTAGGTGATTTATTTGTATTTATTTATTTAGTAGTTTTATTAAATATTTTTAGGGATTCGACGCATTTAATTTTATATATTTTTTGATCTACAAGATATTAGCAATTTGTATGCAAATAAACAGCATAAACTGAGCTTAATTTTTAGGGATCCATACTTTTTGAGGAAAAAAGAACACTTATAAGATCATTTGTTGTCTGTCTGTCTGTCTTTCAAGACCCTTTATCTCGGGCACGCTTGGGGATATCGAGTTTAAATTCAAACCATATACCTAAGTATATGGTTTGTACCGTACCGTACCGTAGATCTAAATCTACGATCAGATGATTTCCTAATAAAAACCTATTCTTACATTTACTTAAAAAAGATATAGCCGTTAATATCCCAAAAAAAACGCGTGTCTCGACACTATAAAGGGAATCAAAATTCATAGGATATTTCCAGTTGACCTATAATTATGAAAGTTGGCAGCTAGCATCTACAGGTAGTACTAGTTTAGGAAAAAATCTGAAAACTATATATTTATGGTTAAATCCTAAAAAATAGTAGCCTTAAAGCAAGTAGGGGACAAAATTAAATATGAAAGCCGCTAGTTCAAGTGAGTAGTTTGATGCCGGCTTAGAAAGCGGTGAAAAAGAGTGTTTTAACACTTGGTTCTCTTTGCCTATCCTGCTCTATGCTGAATAAAGCATAAAGCTTTAATTTTAACCTCTAATTTTATATTTAAAACATTGACAATATTTTATAAAACAACAATTTACTGTTAACTAACTGCATAAAATTCCCCATAACGTAATGCCGCAAACTGTCTGTGTTATTTTTAACTTGTTCAGGTAACTTTGACATGTTTTTCAATGAATCTACAAAATATTTTTAACATTTTTAAAGTGTTATTCCACACTCAGAAAAGAAAAATACTTATATAAATAACATTAAAAAAAATACGTAGCGCGATTTGAACTCGTGCCTCTTAGAACTTTCTAAGCGCTCTGACCACTAAGGTGTACGTTCTCATCAAGCCACGTAGAAATTCTTATATGCTTGGTACAACTTATTTATCTATAAAATGTATTCTTTTAATGAATTTACTTTATAAACTTTATTAGACATTGATAATAAGAAAAAAATAACTTACCAGTTTCCTCTATTTTTTCGCCATAAATAAATTCATGTAGAAAGTTTTCAAATATTTCAAAGGGATCTAAAATATTATATTCTTTTAGTATTCTACAACAACATTTTAATTTTATTTAATTTTATTTTATATTATAATTGAATCTACATTTAGTGGACTCCTCATTCAGACATTTCAAGATGAAAAAGTATAAATATATAGATAATAATATCTATACTTGACCATACGTTAATACTATTTCTATCTCCCCGAGAACTACGTTACGGGCCCCCAGAACTACGTTAATTAATTAATATATTTTTATTTTATATGTTTTTTTTTCTATAAAATCCTAAATTGGAACCTGTTTTATTTCTGTTAGAGGCCAGTAGTGACCTAGGAGCACAAGTGTGGACTGTAAACGTGATTGATTGTGGATTCGATTCCCATTTGGGAAAATGGCAAAGCGCAGCGTTGAGTTCCGCCACTTAACACAATGCTACTAGAAATCGGAGGAAAATAGAGAACGGAACACTAGGTTCCCTCTGCCTACCCTGCTGTGTGCGGATGCAACGTGAAGCTGAAAAAAAATTACAGTATATGATCTTAACAATTCTTTACTACAAAATTAATTCAAAATTGTAAAATAAATATGATATAATTATACTTTGAATGGTCTCAGTTAATTCTATAGTTGATTTCGATGTCGGTTTTAGAACATTCTTTAGTAAATTTTCACCATCTTTATAACTAAACGCAATCGATTGATTTAGCACACCTTCGTAAGCAACACAATTATATTCTGTAAAAGAATATAAAGGGTATATAAAGGGTAAAAGAATATAAAGGGTAAAAGAACATGAAAGGTATATATTATTATTTTTTAGTTTCACACTATCCTACACATAGCACAATAAGCAGAGGAAACCTGAGAACCTAGTGTTAAGACACTTCGCTCTCATTAAAGCATTTCCGTACCCCAGGTTCCATTGAATTCGGTATTCATTGCATGTCGAGTGACGGAATTTAACGCCGCAGTTTGCCTTGTTACGTTTATAGTCATTCACACGCTTGTGCCCTTGCACCACGACTAGCTTAATATGATGATGAAAATCGTTTTATCAGATTAAATATGAGATATTACGTCACTAAGTTCACGTAGTACTGGGACAAAAATAAAAAAAGATAAGAAAATAATACCTTGTGGTTCGCTGTCATCTATTGACGATATTGTAAACAGTTGGTTCTTATAAGAATTTACCATAGTAAATCCTAGGCTTAAAATGAAGAAAGATTTTAATAATGTCTTCGTAGGAGACATAGTTAAGTTGATATAACATTTGAGCCTAGATTAATCTATAAGGCTATGTATAATATTAGAAAAAAATATTATTTTAATTTAAGATAGTAATCATTTATTAATAAAATTTATTATAAGTGGGGACCGGAGTATCTTAACACTAGGTTCCCTCTGCCTCCCCTGCTGTGTGCGGAAAATAGCGTAATGCTGATTTATTTATTTTTAATTAATTATCTGTAATAAATCATGTAATAAAATTGCCAACATAATTGAGCAACTTAGGAAGTAACACAGCATAGTATAGCCTCAAACACAAAGTTACCGCATTTTAAGATAATATGCAATTACAGATAAAAAATAATAATAAATAATCCAAAAATTTTACTCAAGTGACATATATGTCAATATAATATGTTTATATACCATTGTAATAACAAAATATTTCAGTATTTTATATTAATAATTTAAAATTTTTAAGTTATGTCCTCGTCGTATTCGAGTGAAGATGAAAATGAAATTATTTACAGTAACTACAACACTAACGAGAGAATTCCATGGTATCCAATATTTGGTCAGCCATTAATATATTACTCTCAGATTGTAAGTTGAAAGTGATGCATCTTAAGATAATTAAAAAATTTAAAAAGAATAAGCCTTCATTATATAAAAAGCTAGTTTTAAATTTGATAAAGTTAAAAGTAAAACCTTTAGATAATAATATAAATAAGGCGAATGTTTTTTTATATGGATAGTTCTATATCTCAATATTTGTCAAAATAATTGATACTCCATGTCGATATGTATCGAACATACAATTAAAAAAAATAATCGCCCTCACTCACTCTCACTGTATAGTACTTAACATATTGGAATGTTTTAAGAAACATCTTTTAAATAACGTTCTTAATTAAGGGATTTTTTTTTTCATTTTTACAGCAACCAAAACGTCATAAAAGAACCAAAGATCAGAAAAAGGACACGCCTAATTGTTTTGTAAAAGCGTTTCAGTGGTACACTCAGGTAAGACGAATTTTAAACTTTATTTTTTAAAAAGCACATTTAATTTAGTAAAATTATAATCAAATATAAAATTAATAAATTAGATGAGGTGGTGATTGATCATAAAATTGCTTTAATATTAATTATTAAATATTTGCACGCTTAATCTCTATGTATAATAAGACAGTAAAAATATTTTGTCTGTACATTTAGTAATTTTGACTGAAATGGATAGAGGGACATTTAAAAAGAATAATAGAAAGCAAAAAGATTTTTTTTAAATTTCTTGTCTGTCTGTCTGTCTATTTTCCAACATATTTTTGTCCGCATTTTTCTCTGAAAGTACTGAATCGATTTACTTGAAAATTTCAGCAATTGCTTTGTTTTAATTTAACTTAAATACTAAAGTTTAGTTCATCAAAATCGGTTCATGAAAAAAAAGTTATCGTCATTTGAAAGAAGTCGTAATTAATTCAACACGGAGATAAAGAACGATCTTGAAAGAAAGTAAATACAAAGATTTTTTGGTTGGTTCGTTCATATAATATATGTAACTAATTTAAAAACTGTACAGGAGTTAATATGCAATTATTACAGTTATTTTACAATGAATATTATGAATCCTTCAAAGCAATAATTTAACATTTAAGGCTGTTTCTGAATGAGTAAATTAAATTATTCACTGACATCAGCACATTTAACAGAGTATATTATATAGGTAAAAAGAACATAAAGTTACAAATATATATAATAAATAAATAAATAATTAGCTTTATGTATATTTTATAAATATCAAATATCAACAATGGTCGTATTTTTTTATTAAAAACAATCAAAAATTCTTTGACGATAATGTCGTAAAAAAATCATATTAGAAGTCATTATAGTTGTCAATCAATTCTGCTTATTAAATCAATAATCATGTATTTTAAGCGGGCGAAGCCGTGGGCGAGCCGCTAGTTATTAATAAAATAAGCTTACTGCTATTAATAATACAACGTTTTTTTTATTTTAAAATAATATATCTTGTATATTTCCTTTGAAGTAGTCAATTACATATGTAATATTTAATCAATTTATTACTATTTGATTAAATACGAATAGACATAAAGCTTCTTCTCTATCTAGAAATAAACAATACTTTTTAATTTTCTTAGATAATTAAATAGATATTTTATTTTGAATTATAGATATAATTTTTAATTTAATATGATTGTAAAATATACTTCTGATTAAAATTATAAAATATCAATACTTACATATTGTCTAATGTAAAAGTTATAGGACGTAGAGACGGTGCACTAAAATATTTACTAAAAAGTTCCTACGAACCAAATAAAATATAATAAAAAATTATTATAGTCTATGTAAATAAATAAGGACTTGGTTCATTTTTAATATATTATATATGTATATGTATATTCCTATATTTTTATCAGCTTCACGCTGTATCCCGCACACATCAGGGTAGACAGAGGGAACCTAGTGTTAAGACACTCCGTTCACCACTTTCTACCGAATTCTGTAGGCATTGAGTGTTGAGTGGCAGAACTCAACGCCGCGCTTTGCCTCGACACTTAAAATATAAATTTAGGTAAATATTACATCTCCTAGAGTGGGAATCGAATCCACAACCAGTCGATTTACAGTCACACTTTGTGCCCCTGCGCCACGACTGGCCTCAATTCCTATATCTCATCATCATTCCTATATTCATACACGAATATTTCAAAGTATGTACGTTATATGAAATATTTATTATTTTAGGAACGAGTTCTTAGGAATAGAAATAGTAAAAATAATGACATGAAGGATTTTGCAACTTGGTTAGATGGCAAATACGATGAATTCTTACAAGGTGGACGTGCTCAATATGTTTGGAAGGAGAAATCCACAGTTGGGATAGTCAATTCTTTATATACTAGGTACAATTTTATAATAAAATAAAATATTTGTTAAAGTTCGAACGCGATATTTTTTTAAACTTCACGCTGTATCCCGTAGATAGCAGTGTAAGCAGAGAGAACATGGGAACTGCCAAACTTTTGAAGCATTACGTGCTGAGTTGCGGAATTCAACGCCGCGCTTTCCCTCGTTACCAGAGCGGAGAAATGAAAATATCAAATATTTCATTTGCCCAAGTGATTTTCGAACGCACGCTTGTGTCCCTGCGCTACAACGGCCTCATATCTTCTGAAATAAATGTAGCTGTTACATAGAACGTATAGCACTTAATATAAATGTAATGACATATATAGTTATAATAATTTTGATTTTTTTTTAATTTATAGACCAAAAGGAAGTAGTTTGAGAACAAGAGATTTGAGGAAAAATTTAAGAACAAAGAGGTAGCATCTCTTATTCTATTTTTATAGTATACTTATAAGATGATTTAAAAGTAAACCTCATCAAGCAGAATCAGCTTTTTTTTAAAACAAATGTTAATGTTTTAACAGATCTAATCAGAGTATCGAAATGGTTTTAAATCCAAAAAATATATCGCGCGCTGCGTCAGACTGCTGTGTAAGGTATGTTTTTTTTTACATTTTTAAAGTGGTATTTCTCACGTAGAAAAGAAAAATACCTATTAAAAAAATGTATAAAAATTTGAACGTAGCAGCACTTCTGACCTACTTGGTCAGATCCTGGCAAAAACCCGGATGAGAAGAAGAAGACTTAGATAACATTCTTTTAAAACAGTTAATAAATTTAGTAACCAATATAAAACCAATAAAAAGTTAAAATATATTCAAATTTGAACTATTGGTAGCTACGTTGCATTATTCATGTCATATATTTAAATATAATATTATTTATTTGTTTTTTTTTCAGATGTAAATCACGTAATCAATATGATACGATTCAATCGGATACGAGTGTTTTTGATAGAAAATTAAAGCCAAAATCTCAGAGCCTGACAAGTATAATTAGAGAGAGGGAAATATATGTGATTCCGTTTGATACAATACCCGATGACAAGGTATTAATAGCTAAATTTTTAAAATAAATTAGCTTATAAGCAAAACCTGCTTTTTTGGATTTTTTTATATATGTTTAATGAATTAATTTTGATTACAGCTCCACGATGTATCCAGCAAGTAGCAGAGTAGGTAGAGGGAGCCTAGTGTTAAGACACTCAGGTCCCTACTTTCTGAGGATTCCTTGAAGCATTGCGTATTGAGTGGCCGAACTCGTCTCGCTTTGCCTCGACTCCAGAGCGAAGCAATGAAAATATTAAATATTTTATTTCCTCCAGTAGGAGTCGAACCCACAACCTTATTGTGCCCTTGCTCCACGACTGGCCTTTAATTATGACTATATAAACAAATACTGTTACTATAAAAAGATGTCAATGTTGTCATGGGGCAGATGTTATATATTAGAATGTGCGCCAAGGGCACACGAAACGAAAGCTTAACATTTAATATTAAAACTAAAACAACCTACATAAAATTGGAAGTAAAGACTATTTTACTAAATACGCTCAAAAATGTGTGTAAAAAAACTAATATTTATATTATATAATCACTATTGTGTGATATAAGTAAGCATAAGTGCTTGGAGCGTAAATTTTTTACTTAAACAGAAATTATATAACAAAATAAAAGACGGTAAATTTACGCAAAATATTTGACAATAGCTAGATAATTGATTTTTAACTTTAAGGAAAGTACTGAAGCTAAACATAAATCACCAACCGGATTAGCTAAGAAAGATTCTATGGTAGCTAATAACAAAAAACACAACAAAAGCGTTGCGTGTCAGTGTGTCTATACTGACCCAAAGAAAACCGACGCTTCGAGTCAAGTTGAAAAGAAAAAGAGTAAATCTAACATTTCTTCGTATGAAGATACGAAACCAACGGCCTTGCGAAAGGTATCTAATTTGCTTAATTACGAAATTTATAAAGTTTACTATGTAAGTATGTCAATAATGGCTAAGGCTTTGCTCGTATTATAACATGAGAATAATTTATGTATATGACCGGATGTTGGTGTGTCAATATTTAATACTTAATATTTATGTAAAAACATATCAAACTTTAATCTTTTGATTTAACTTTTCGATATTTTGATATAAATACATAAACATACTAGTTTATTTTTCATACTTTCAGAAACAAATTGTTCTTCAACCGCAAATTGCACTCAATAGAAATGAAGAAGAGTCGAAACGATATTTACATACAAAGAATATTAGTGAATCTCTAAATACTTCTAATAAGACTGGTAGCGTGCAAACTTCTGATTATAAAATAAACTTAGTCCAGGTAACTTATTACCTAATAATTTTGACTTTCAAACTGTAAATTTACTTAATAAATTATTTTTTTTTATGTTTTTTTAGGATATTGGAAACCCAATTTTGTTGAAAATTATTTGTTCAAACAATTGCAGTAAAAAAAACGTTATAAAAAATAATTACTGATGATTTGATTGTCTGATGATAATAATATTTAAAAAATATTTTAAAGAGGAAAATCAAACATTATTTAATGTACAATTATACAGTATTTATTTACAATAAAGAATTTATTTACAAATGATATGGCAACAATTTATTTAACGAGGCACACCGTAAGCTGCGGCAGGCTTTGCTTGGGGTAAAAATCCAAAACTACTCGAACTCAACGACCCGCTTGATTGGCCGCCGCTTGAAGAAGATGGTAAACCATAGTTGTATGACGGACCTGACACTGACAATGACGATGACGATGATGACGATGAGGATGATAATGATGACAATGAACTTTGAGAAATTGAAGATGATTGCTGACTAGATCCTAAGTTCAGTGGTGAATTGTGTACGAAAGATAAAATTTCTACACTAGGTTTCGCGTTTTCTAAAGAAACTCCCGAAACTAGTGATAAGTAACCAGCATCTTTGGCTGATGAGTGTTCGTTATCTTTTATAATATCTTGTACACGTGACAGTACTACATCGTCCAAGGCCTCTCTGTGGACTTGTGCTTGCTGTCCACTGTATTGATTAGAGTCAGCTTGATAGCTTGATAGACCAGAGATTTGAGATTGACTTGGAGCTGACTGCTGGTATGAATAACCTTGTGAAATTTGTTGAGGTTGAATTTGGATGGGGGCTGGTTGTGGCTGAGCTTGGATTTGCAATTGGGGCTGGGAAATTATAGCAGGAAGTGGTTGTATCAATTGGGGTACCCCATATGAGGTGCTGGGTGGGGAGATGGGCTGTTGGAAGACAGGTAGTGGTTGGGGGATAATAGGCTGGGGTTGAGGAGCAATCGGTTGTGGTTGGAATATTGGCTGTTGGAAAATGGGTTGTGGAAGGGGTGCAATCGGTTGTGGTTGAGGAATTAAAGCTGGAAGAGGCCTGATCGGTTGAAATTGAGGAACCCCGTATGATTGACTAGGCTGGGATATTATAGGCAAAGGCTGAGGTTGAATTGGTCTAAATTGAGGAGCTGGTTGCGGAAGTGGTTGAGGAAAAGAGGGTAAGGGTTGAGGTGCAGGTCTTGCTATCGGTTGGTATACTTGTTGGGGTTGGGAAATGAAAATAGGTTGGGGCGCAGGCTGGATTTGTGCAGGTCTTGCGATGGGAGCTGGGTAGCTGTAGCCGATGGTGTTGTATTGGCTTTGTGAAGAACCTTGGCTTGCGAATTGAGAACCTTGTTGCGAATAGTTAATTACGGGCGCACTGGGAGCTGGACGTGGTATGTGATAGGGTGCTTCAGCCACGACAGCCACGATCAGCGACAATAAAACCACCTGGAATTAAAAAAAAAACTATTTATTAACTTATTTATAATAATTAATAATAGCCCTATATTTGCATTGTATTATTAAATTAAACCTTTACATATTTAAAAAAATTTAAATGACTAAATCTGACACACATCCAAAGATACGACAAATGTATTACTAATTCACTATTTAAATAGGCAGAAAGTTGGTCACGGTTTGTATTGACACCCAGCGTTAGTTTTCACTTTCGGTCGCAGTCACTCACCGCGTTCCTCATGTTTCGTCTCCTAAATCAGTGTGCGATGTAAACAAGCACATCTCAGCTTTATAATGTCCACCTCTACATCATCTAAGATAGTGTTGCACAAACCCC
This sequence comes from Heliconius erato x Heliconius himera, assembly GCA_013421005.1. Taxonomy (NCBI): domain Eukaryota; kingdom Metazoa; phylum Arthropoda; class Insecta; order Lepidoptera; family Nymphalidae; genus Heliconius; species Heliconius erato x Heliconius himera. Next base: position 33,438 of record JAATLQ010038589.1, on the reverse strand, counting down.
GTTAGTCATGTCGACTACCACTTACAGAAGATATTATATTATGAATTATAAACGCAATGTATTGTTATATACTTAGAGGGTTTTATCGCTTCTTTTTTATGGACTACGTACTTTTTTGTTGCAATGGTTGTTGCTTTTTTTTTAATTTACATATCTGATAAATAAAAGGAAAAGAATAAGCTTGTTTTAAAAATTGACATATTTTCGCTTGTGGTATTTGAACTATCGTAAAACCAAAGCGTACAATTAAATGTACAACAAGGAATATAATTTTTTTAGATGTTATGTTTGAATATTATATGGTTTATTAAAATTGAGCCTGATTAATTACTTTACTTTGTATTCATTTGGGCCATGAGAGTATTCTTGCTCAGCCGAAGCTTTTGAGATGTTCCAAATACGTCCAAAAGGAGTCTTACCAAATAATATATTAACAAAATTCAAGTTAAGAATTGTAGTTTTTAGAAATAATAATAAAGAAAAGTAGTATCTGTAAAAGTAATATAAGTTAAAACTCAAAATTTTCAGATGTTAAATGATAATACGTTTAGATATTTCAAAAGTAAACCAAGTTCATTTTTATATAATGTCAGCTAATGCTTAGATACACAAGAGAGGCTCAACACACAAAGCAAATAAAATTAGAGATTTTTTTTTATTTACTTATTACATTTACCTGTATATACGTACGTAAAAACACGTTGCTGTATAGTTCATGATGACTACACGCAAGTTTATTCGAAATTCCGAATTACATTACTAAAAAAATATTTGTAACAATTTCTCAAAAAACATTATAATTAATTATCAAATATTTAAATTTTTCATGTAGGTTTTGTTACTTTATATAAATTTAATTCATATAAATATTCCTAATTATTTTGTCAGTATGGAAAATTCTATATTTTCCTTTGCTTGTGCTTGCTTGTGCTTGCTTTTTTTTAATTATATCTACTAAAGGCTATTTTGTTTTTGCTAGAAAAATCAGATAACTGATAATATTTATCCAGACAAAGCCAGGTCGTGCTGGTAGCGTATATAAAAAAAAAACTACTGTAGGCACTATTACTATTTCGCATTAACGCGTCAATATCATATAATAAAACACACCCGACCTTCAAAACAAGCAACACTATACAAACTCATTGATCAATCTTCAAATTTCTCAACGAAACTTAGTACCAAAGGAAGCTGATAAACACACGGAGACACAAAAAACCAAAATTTTATAAACGAACATTCATCTATTTCGTTTGAATTCAGACGAAATCCGTAAACATACGTGAATAGAGGCTAGAATCGTTTTAAAACAGTTTTAAATACGACGTAACGCCCAATATTAATAACCTATCTCCAACGTCAATCTTAGATTGTTTCATATATCTATCCAATCTAGAGATTGGATAGATGTATGGAACAATCGAAGATTGACGTTGGAGATAGATTATTAATATTGGGCGTTAGCAAGTCAAAGGTTGCAAACAATGAGGTAAGAGTGAAATTTGAGCGACACACGGTCACAATTTGCACCTTTGTGTACTCCCAACTGGAGTGTCGTAAGTCAGATTCTTAGATAATAATTCACTTCTGAATACTATTAAAAAAAATAAAAAATTAAATTAGCTTCACGCTGTATCCCGCACACAGCAGGGTAGGCAGAGGGAACCTAGTGTTAAGACACTCCGTTCCCCACTTTCTGCCGAATTCTGGAGGCATTGCGTGTTGAGTGAACTCAACGCCGCGCTTAACCTCGACACCAGAGCGAAGAAATGGAAATATAAATTTAAGTAAATATTTCATCTCCTCGAGTGGGGATCGAACCCACAACCAGTCGGTTTTGCAGTCACACCTCGTGCCGCTGCGCCACGACCGGCCTCTTAATACTATTAACTGAATACTATTAAGTGTTTCCAAATTTTCTATAGCGTGCAAATTATAATAAATATACTGCCATTGGAAGAGGGTTAAGTTTCTATTTGTCAAGGTTAATTTGAAATCACTTTAAAGTGATAAAAATCTCTCGGTTGTTTCCTTAAAAAGTATAATTCGGTCGTTTTATTTCTGTTAGTTAAAATCTACTGCTAATTAATGCAGTTAAACTACTGGCAGTTTAAAAAATACAGTTTAAGGCTAAATGCTTGTTACTATGTTTAACCACCATCTCGTCGGCCTACATCGTGATAAAATAGTCAAGAAATGCTTGACTACGCACGAATGATATGGATTGAAATCAAATTTAAAGAGATGTTTAAATAAAATAAATCAATTACACGCTGTATCCCATACGCAGAAGCGTCCCGTAGGCAGAGGGAGAGTAGTGTTTATACACTCCGTTTCCCACTTTCCGCTGAATTTTTCGAGGCCTTGGTCCAGAGCAATGAAAAGTTTACAATTCTCTAATTAAGACAAAATATATGTTGCAACTTTGGCCGGGTTTTTTTTTTGAAAATTAATATTTAACACAATTATTAAAAATAAGTAACATACATATACTTACAATAGAGGCACTATTTATAAATGATTGTCTGTATTTCCCTATACCTTGGTCCATATAAAGCTAAATAAAGTGTTGTGACACTTTATTTAGCTCTATATGGGCCTGTTTCTAATGGCTAATAAAATTTAAATATAAAATAAGTTAAATATTAATTATACATATAATCTAATTTTATCCCACAAAAAGAATGGTACATATATATGTTGAGATGTCTAGGAAAATCAAATAAAACACAGCTGAGCATTTAAAAATGATTTATTCAAAACACTTTTCCTACTTTACCTTAAAATTAGGTTAAAACATCAATATAATATGCATATTCAAATTTCTAATCGATAAATTAATTTAACTTTAACTGTAACTTTATTAGGCAAGATGTTTCTTTTCATTTAAAAATATAATTATAACGCATTAGTAGATAAAGATAACAAATAGTGATCGAAGAACTCAAGAGCTCACTATATTTCAATCCATAGTTGTGGGTACGAATTCTATAAACAACAAAAGCTATATTGAAAAGTGGGGAACGAAGTGTCTTAACACTAGGTTCCCTCTGCCTATCCTGCTGTGTGCGGGATACAGCGTGAAGCTATATTGAAAATACAGTATTTATAACATGTACGTTTTCTTAAATTTAAGTATAACGTTTCTAATAATATATTATATTATCATCAATTAAGATGTTACAAAACTTAATCAATTATCGATATATATTAATTTAGAAGAAAGTTCTTTTTTTTAGGTTCACGTTTTATTCCGCAAGTAGAAGGGTAGCTTGACGCAATCTAGTGTTAAGACACTCCGTTCCCCATTAAGACATTTCCGTTTCCCACATTCCGCCGAATTGTGAAGACAATGCATGTTGTGTGGTAGAACTCAACGCCGCCCTTTGCCCCATTACCAGAGCAACGAAAATGAAAATATTAAATAATTCATTTCCTCTATTGGAAATCGAACCCACAACCTGTTGAGTCGCCATCGCACGCTTGTGCCCTTGCATCACGATTTAAATCAAAAAATTAAAGTTCTTAACATATCATTATTATAATTATTTGATATAAACATACAACGCTGTTAAACATGAGACGTGACGAGCTTTTAGTATATTAAATGCTGTTCATGATATATAATAATTCATTTAATTATATTTATTTAGAGTGGCGTGGCGCAGGTGCATAAGCTTGTGACTGTAAGCGCGACAGGTTGTGAGTTCGATTCCACTCGAAGAAAGGAAATATTGGCTCCTAAAATCGACTGAAAATGAGAAACGGTGTGTCTTAGTACTAAGTTCCCCCTGCGTACCCTGCTGTGTGCGGGTTACAGCGTGCTACTAAAAGACATAATGAAATCAATTACAAATTATCTCGTATGTCTCTCATGTTGTATACAAAGTACGTGCATTAACTTCCGACAGCATTACGCGTTGGGTGGCGTAACTGATTGTTAACTAAATGCTTTTTTGAAATTTAAATCTTACCCATATTCAGATTTCAACCCAGAACCCCAGATACTTACAGAGTTAAAGCAATAATAATTAAAAGGCCATTGCGCAGTAAAACAATAACTGACCTGATGTACATATGCAATTTTTGTTCGTTACTGTACTAATATTATTATGTAGTGGAACAGTTTGTTTGGTTGGACGCGCTAATCTAAAGAACTCACTCCAGACTAATAGTCTGAATATTTTTTTTTTGTGCTGGATAGTCCATCTATGTTAGAATTCACTATGAAGTATAAATTCGGTGCAAAATTTATATGTATTAGACACATTTAGTGTATTTAATAAATAATCGAATAATTCCAGCGGGCGAAGCCGTGGATGGATCGCTAGTATAAAATAAACACATTTACTTCCGCAATTTACATACAGCGAAAAATAGAGAAATCTCAAGATTGTATCTTTGTACCTATTCTATATCTGGGAGATGCGCAAAGCTAACAAAAAAAAACTAAATACATCTCAAACCAAGAACAGACACACATACAGTCAATATAAAATGAAATTTAAATAATAACATTTGGTTTTTTAGCCACAGTAGTATTCTTGGTAATGGGGTAATCTCTGACGGGGGGTGGCGGAAGCTTTCCCCCCTTCATTTCCGCATCGCGTTGCATCCGCTTGGCCACAATACGCTGGTGAGTTCTCTTCATCTCTAAGATTTCTTTCATTTCTTCTTTATCTTCATCCTGTAAATAGATGGCCGTGATGTGATGTCCGTTATTATTTTATAAGTTTATGTTTTTATGTGAATTTATTAATTTATATGAATATTATAATTGATATAAATTAATAAATTAAACTTTATATAAAGAAATCTCTTTATAAATATATAAATCAAATACATATTAAGTTTTTTATAGCTTCACGCACGTTTTATATGTTTTATACGTTACGTTTCGGGTAGGCCTAGGGAACCTATTGTTAATTCCGTTCCCCATTTACCGCCGAATTCTTTAGACCAGTGGTTCCCAACCAGTGGTCCGCGGACCACCAGTGGTCCGCAGAAGCCTAAATATGGTCCGCGAATGATTTTAATTTTATGACGGGATGGTGAGGCGAAGTTTCTGTTTAATTATCACACTAAATTTTGTTTATACCTACATGCATAGTGGTCCGTGCTACCAAGAATGATATAAAAGTGGTCCTTGATCAAGAAAAGGTTGGGAACCCCTGCTTTAGACATTGCTTTTTGAGTGGCGAACTTAACGAAGTTACACAGTTACAAAATTACAAATTTGTGCTCCACGACTGGCCTTAAGAATCGAAGAGTTTCGCAATTGTTATTATTTCATATTTATCAAATGTATAAACTAAATAACAAACTAATATTTTCTTTAATAGAATGTAACATTAAGAAAATCATCTAAAATCTACATCCCTACTACTAAAAAAAAATATAAATCAAAATAAATCAGCTTTACGCTATACGGGATATACAGCAAGGTAGGCAAAGAGAACCTAGTGTTAAGACACTCCGTTCCCCAATTTCCGCCAAGTTCTGAAGGTATTGCGTGTTGAGTGGAGGAACCCAACGCCTCGATACCAGAGCGAAGCAATGAAAATATAAATGTAAATAAATATTTCATCTCCTCGAGTGGGGATCGAACCCATCATCAGTCGATTTTACAGTCACACTTTGTGCCCCTGCGCCACGACTGGCCTCCTTCCTACTACTACTACTAATACTATTACTATAACTTGCCTTTTGATTAATTCTAAGAACAAGAGCCCTTTTCCCACTGGCCATCGGTTGGCTGTAGGCCAGTAGCTGTTTCAGTCTTTGCGCTGGAGGCACACCTCGTTCTACCACCAGTACTATTCGAGCCCACTGCCGTTGCCATTCGTTTCTGGTCTCCGCAATTTTTTGATACGTGTTTCCCATCATGGCGATTAACATGTTTACTAGTAATATAGCCACTATTATCATATAAATCACGAATAGCAGCTGGAAGTATAAAATATATAAATAATGTTATATAATGTTATATGAGTGCGTTGTGGCGGAGTGATATAAGCGTGTCACTGTAAGCGCGATGGTTGTGGGTTGGATTCTCACACGAGGGAACGAATTATGTTTAATATTTTCTTTCTTTGCTTTGGCTTTCCCACTGCAAGGCTCGCCGTTGAGTACCGCTACTTAACACGAAATGTCTCGAAGATTTGTAAGAAAGTGGGGAACGGATAGTAACACTAGGTTCCCTCCACCTGCCCTGCTATATGATAGTCTCAGCGTGAAGCTAAAAAAATATTATATAATATCAAATATCTCTCAGTTCCGTCCACCCCATCTACTTATTAGCAATTAAAAAGAAGGTATAAATTAAACTGAATTTGACACTAAAATACAGAAAAACATTTACAAATAGAGAGCCTATTATGTAAGATTTTATAAAAATTTAAAGCGGGATCAATTTATTCATACAAAAATATATTTTTCTATATATACCTACATAAATAAAGCATCTTCTAGAAATAAAAAAGGCAAATATAGCTAGGATTATTACGAGACCACTTGCCGTAACAACCTCTTCAGAGACGCTCATCTGGGTGTTATTTACTTGTTCTATAAGAATACTTGACTTTTCACAAAAATGACAATACGCATGGGGTTATAATTCGGGTGACCTATTATTTTATTTTTGGTAAAATTTTTGTGTTTTTGCGTTTGTGTATGGGTAAAAGATATACTGTGTTGGTCTATTAATCTTTCTGTGTTAAATAATTAATTTATTTCAACTATTTAAATATATTCCTAGATTTTCTAAGAAAGTTTTGTTTCAAAAACACTATAAAACGTAAAACAAAACAAAATTATGGTTTAGGAAATAAAGCGAAATATAATTTCATGTATATATAACAAAGTAGGCAGATGGAACGAAAAACCACACTCCGTTTCCCACTTTCCGCCTAATTTTTCGAGGCATTGCATGTTGAGTGGCAGAACTCAACGCCGCACTTTGCCTCGACACCAGAGCGAAGAAATGGAAATAATAAAATTTATTTAAGTAAATATTTCCTCCTCGAGTGGGAATTGAACCCACAACCAGTCGATTTTACAGTCACACTTTAAATGAAGTTTTATTTTGATTTTCATTTTGATTGAAGTGTTACCTTTGCAGCAATTTCATGATCCGTCCGTTCAAATGCACCAAAGTAATCAGAAAAGGAAGTCAGGGACATCAAGAACATCGCCATGATGCTCTCCATGGGCGACGGCATGGGGTTCGATATGGAGTCGTCCACGCCCTCTGGCGTATTTGGATTGTCAAATGATAGGAAAATCACGTAGTATGCTTAAAGAAGTTTAGGGAATTAGTTTACGAGTTATACATGCACATATCGTAGTTTAAACACATATTTATGTTAAGTGAAAAAAAAAACCAGGTAGGGTAAAGAAGCCTAGTGTTAAGGCACTCTGTCTTCCGCTTTTTGGCCAATATTCGAAACATTGCCTGTTAAGTGGCAGAACTCACCGCCGCGCTTTGTCGTATTACCAGAGCGAGGATAAAAAAATATTAATTACCTGAGTGCGGACTTAATCCAGAACCATCGCGCTTATAGTAAGAAGCTGTGTTACCATTAAGACGCTTCTGTTACTCACTTTCCGCAGAAATATGGAGGCAGTTTGCGTTAAGTGGTGGAACTCAACGCCACGCTTTTGCCTCGACGCCAGAGCGAGAAATGAAAATAGTATTTTTTTTTTTTTGGGTGTACACAACCTATCATGTTCATAGTAACACCATGGGCGTATCTAGAGATATTTTCTGTGGAGGGGTCCTTAGTTTTGAACAAAAAAAGTAAAAGTAAAGTTATAATTTACCTTGAGAAAATCCCATGACAAATACTAAGTAAATACAGACAAATCGTAGCAGGTCTCCCATCACCATTCTATATATCATCACGACGAAAGGACCAACTGTTTTAAATCCTCTGTAATAAATTAATTAATTATAATTTTATATATTTAATAAATTTATTGTAATTTCGCACATTTCTCATATTTATAACCATATTTATTTGATTTCATTCAATGTTTAATTTATTTTTGTTACCAACGCATTTTTATACATCTGTGTTATTTAAAATTTCTAATATATAAATATATGATCCATAAAATATTGGATAGAAAAATGTTTCAAGCATAAATATATTTTTTGTGAAAGCAAACCAAACCAATAATATTAAAATCTTTACAGATTGACTATCTTTAAATAGCAGAATCTTTAAAAATTAAATATTTTTAGAAGTTAAAAAAAGGTCGCCGATTTATTATTGCTCAAAAGTTTCACCACAGAAATGACTGGCCCTTTGAACGGTTCTATAGGCAGGGCGTTTTGTCTCGCTTATTGAATACGCACACGTTTTTAGATATTATTTAAATTTCTATATATGACAATAACATTGAGAAATTATATTAACAACATTTAAGTAAGTTTATGCTTTTAACCTCATAACACGGTAGGCAGAGGGAACCTAGAGCTAAATCTTTTTTTGAACATTGCGTGTAGAGTGGTGGAACTCGAAACCACTCTTTGTCATTTTACCACGACAAGGCAATAAATATAATTCATTTCCAAGAGTGGCCGTCGAACCCACAACACCGCATTTGAAGTTAGATATCTCTATGCCGCTGCGCCACGACGACTTCAACATTTATTATCTATAAAATTTTCTTAACTATCTTTATATCATCTACAATAATAAAAAGTTGTTAGATACTGAATATTAGACTAAAAGAAATGTTAATATTAGAACTTCTAAAATTTCAAATATTTTTTTTATGAAATATCTTTCCAATAGTAAAAAGTCTCCGAAGACTTACCAAAAAAATATTTAATTTAGAGCTAGTGTTTATAATGGTTTTTGTAAATGTATAGATTTATAAATATTAAATTCGTTTATTAGTGAAATATATTAATATGTAAATTTTAATAGACGTAAATTATGTCGATAAACTGTCATAACATAGAACAGCAAGATTATCAACGTTGATTTTAATTAATATTTCAATCTTATGATCGATTTTCGCGTAAACAACATTAAATAAATTTAAGATGTAACTAACATAAGTTTTGAAAAAGTGCAAAGATTCAAATAATCCAGCAAATTACATATCTAAATGAATATTATCAAGAGGAGAGGAGATTAAATACTCATCAAGAAAAAACCTTTCCTAAGTGTGGAATAACACTTTAAAAAATGTTAAAAATGATGAGACCGGTCGTGGCGCAAGGGCACAAACTGACACTGTAAACGCGACAGGGTGTGGATTTGATTCTCACTGGAGAAAATGATATATTTAATATTTGCATTTCCTTCGCTCTGGTTCGAGTCAAAAGCGCGGCGTTAAGTTGCATTACTCAACACGCTATTCCTCCAGAATTCACACTAGGTTCTCTCTACCTACCCTGCTATGCGGAGGATACAGCGAAAAATATCATAAGATTTAAATAATAAATTTAATATAAACAAATAAATATATAAAAATATTGAAAACAAATTAAGCACATACCGACAAAAGAATAGAAAGTAAGGTGCCGTTGTAAGCATAATAATGACGGCCAAGTGGTCCTCCTCCTCGTCGGCGCACCACAGACGCAGCGTCGGCAGCGCGATCATTAGTAAGCACGAGAATAAAAACATTACTCTGGAACAATTTCACTTTTAATTATAATTCAATAAAATAGCAGCAGAGTAGGCAAAGAGAACCTAGTGTTAAGACACATCGTTGCCGCCCGCCCGCCACTTTCCGCCGAGTTCTGGAGGCATTGCGTGTTGAGTGGTGGGACTCAACGCCGCGCTTTGCCTGGAAAAAAGAGCGAAGAAATGAAAATATAAATGCAAATAAATATTTCATTTCTTCGAGAACGGATCGAACCCACAACCAGTCGATTTTACAGTGACATATTGTGCCCCTGCACGATGACCTGCGCCATGACTAGAAGCTGATTTTTTATTAAAATATAAATAGTAAATAACTATTTACTATTTTTATTTTCTCTTAGTTTACAAATATCTTTATAGAAACAGCATTGCCGATAACATTTGAAAAATGTGCTAAAGCATATAACCACGCTTTTAATGATGTCCTTGCCATCTGCCTATGAAACGTTGTAATTAAGGTGCATCATAAAAATCTGTAAATATCATTGAATAATATTTTAGTTATGAATGACTAACTGCGGCGTTGAGTTCCGCCACTCAACAAAAGAGCCTGAAGAATTCGACTAAAAATGGGAAATGGGGACCTTCTGCCTACCTTCTTTTATATGCGGGATATAGCGTGAAACTTCCAAAAAAAAAGTAACAATATTGTGTGTTTTTATCTTAACCATAAAAAATCTCATAAGATTTTTTTTATTTTGATAAACATGGCCCAATTTTAAAATTATGCGAAAACTTTTATTTAATTTGCAGTTTCTATAGTATTTCATATAAGTTACCTGGATGGAACTGTGCTCAGGTTTTCAATGAACATTTTTATGCCTAAAAACCTAGCTTCTCGTAAGGCAGCTCCTATGTACGCCAAAGCACCAACCCACAATAATAACTCAGCACCTATACGTACCTGGAATACGAGTATATTATTATTTTCATTTTTTTTTTAAGCAAAGCGCGGCGTTGTGTTCAGAATTCGGCGGAATTCGAAAAATGGAGAACGGAGTGTTTTAACACTGGGTTTCCTCCGCATACACTGCTGTTTGCGTGATACAGCGTGAAGCTGCTTTATTTTATTTTATACTTTCTTTACTAGAAGCATTATCTAAGCACTTTGGCGATTGGTGGTATTTGGTAAAAAACAAGATAAACAGTCTAAATCTATATAGGTTATAGTCTAGCCCTGTATAGTCGTAGTTTAATATAGGAACATCTTTATGAAAAGCGTGAAAATATCAAAATGAGATTTTGGATAAGCTTATTATTGTATGTATTATTGGTAGAAATGTATCTCATTCTGTGTAATATCAATTTTACTTTTTAAAGTTTTTTATCGGTTTCGTAGAACTACAATTCGGCATAGACCTTACCATACAGCCATGTATTTAATATCTATAAAATTGAAAAACTGTAGACAACTTTCATAAAAAATGCTTCATGCTTGTTCTCATATAGCAGTATAGGTAGAACTGTACGTACTTCTTATAATAAAACAAATATAAACTTATATAGATTTTGCATCTTAAAAAACATACTATAACTTATAATGTGACCAGTCGTAGTGTAGGGGCACAAGCGTGTGGGTGGCTTGAGCACCACAGGTTGTGGGTTCGATTCCCACTCGGAGAAATGAAATATATTATAATAATATATTTTCATTTCTTCGCTCTGGGGTCGAGGCAAAGAATCGCGGCGTTAAATTCTGCCACTAAACACGCAACACCTCCAAAACCTAATATTAAGTCCGTTTAAATACGTCTGTCACTTCCCGCTCAATTTTCAATACATTGCGAGTTAAGTGGCAGATATCAACGCCACAGTTTGTCTTACTAAGACGAGGAAAGCCACAACCATCGCCAGTGAAACGCTGTCTCGATACGCCACAATGGTATCACAAAATATATATAATATATAAGTTATATATAATTAAACAATATTTTATTATAAAATCAAGATATTTTTTTTAATATAAAGAAATATAATTTTTCTTTACTTGTAACGAAAAATGTCGAAGCAATAACTCACACAACTATTTTAAAATATTGACTCTAAACTTACTTTAGCTTGCCAAGTTTCAAAGTTCATCAACCTACACTCTTCGGTTAGATCCTCCCACCAACCTTCTACATCATTTTCTTTCGGAGCTTCTGTTGCTATAAATAAAGATTATTTGTAGATATATTCCATTAAAACTTTACACTGCTTAATTTAGTTAATTATAATATAAATAATATTTCGTAAATAATAACAGCAATTAATAACCTAAATTTTTTTTTAGAAAATGCTAAAATATGATGTATATTGTTAACTTATGTATATAGATTTTTTTAAAAATTGCCGCTACGCCAAACATTATTGTTAAAAATTATAATTATTTGGCAAGTGAGAATGCTGTTTAATAAATAGTAGTGGTCCCACGCGGCTTTGTCCGCTTTAATTATACGAATAAACAGTAATTTTAAATCTCTTGGGACTTTTTACTTTTAAATACAATTGTTATCGAACAGTATGCTCGATAACAATTGTATTTAAAAGAAAAATGTTCAGTTATGTCACATCTACGTACGCGTGCACGGCAAAAGCAGTTTTTCCCGCGTAAATTCCTATAGCGATCCTAAATGTCAGTTTTTTTTTATCATTAAACACATGATAATTTTACAAACAACCTCAACCAACAAAACATTAAAAACCTTAAATAGGTTAAAATTTTAAATGCAAAAAAAAATAGAAATTGTAATTTTAAGAAAAAAATCTTTAATTATTATTATTAATCATTTTTTCTCACTCAATGCCTGAAAAATTCTACAGAAAGTGGGGAACGAACGTGTCTTAATGGGAAGCGAGAAGCTAAAAAAATTATTTCTATAAGTAACATACATTTTTCTTTTTCCTTGGGATGACTTTTAAAACGGTTACACTGAATAGATTTTGTCGCGTTGAAAACTTCAACAGAATTTGAATCGAAATCTATACTAGACTTTGATCCAGGAAGCGTACAATTTTCTAAAACACGATTTTCTGAAAAAAAAAAAATACTTTTTTAATTCTTAATTAAAAAAAAACAATACATTAAATCACATCTAATAATATCAATAATAAGGAACACCTGGTATGTATGTGTTCAGATATTAAAAATGACATCCATTATTTAAGTATATTATTGCTATCTTTAATTCACTTATGTGGCGATTATATTCAATTTATTTTCAATTCCTATGACCTTACCACTATGTTCCCTCTGCCTAACCCTCTTTATGCGGGATACGGCGTGATTAAAAAAAAATAAAACAATTAAGAAGTAAAACGTAATATATATAACTATAAATCACACTACTTACCCACATCCGGTAGTTCTGTATCATTACCAGATCCAATAGTAGTGTTCACGACTGTAGCGTTCAAAGAACGATCAGGCGGCCCCGGGCGTAAAGTAAAACAAACGAGGGATACGAGGAAATAACAAAAGAATAAGAAAAACTGTCGATAGAAGCGAAATTTTACGAACGTATTCCACTTTGTTTTTAGTAAATCTATCAACATGCCCTCTAATAATTCAAGATGTTCATCTTTTTCCTGTGGGAAAAACAAAAGAAAATGTTAGTTTTTTTGTTCTTTTGAGATGTATAGATACGAAAGAAGCGAAAACAGAATGAAAGCAAAAAATAAACATAATATATAATTTCCAAATATACTTCGTGGAGTAACCGAAAAGACCATTTTGGATCATTGGGACTATTATCATCTGTTTTATTTTTCAAAATGACCCAACATGCAATATAATTTGTGTGGTCACACATGGCCTTATTTTGTTTCATTATGTCATCAATTTCGTTATACAATTGTTTTTATAGCATTTGAACCCTCAACAACGTAGTAGATTTTACTTACTTAAATGTTACCAAAAAAACCTCAAATATATTGTATCAATCCAAAGAATTAGTAATACTTACTCCAAAAACAACCAAATTCAACGCGGAATCTTTGCTTATTAACCCGGTTTCAGTGTCAATTGTATCAACTTGCCCTAAAGGATAAGCAGCACAAGTAGTTGCACCTATTTGCCAATATATTTCTCTCTCAATATTTAAAATGTGAAAAAACAGTTCCACTCGAGCCAACTTGGCAGCGAGAGTTAAAGGTGTTAAGTTCTGAACATTTCTAATGTTTAATGATGCTCCAACTTCGTACGCCATATCAAAAGTGCTCTAAAACATTATATTAAATGAATATAAACTAGATTTAGAACTAACTTAATGAGTTAGTATGAACACATCTAATGCATATTTTATCCTAATAAACCCCAGAATAATGATATAATCAGTTAATATTTTTCGAACTTGTATAAGGCTAGTTGTAGAGGCCAGGCGTGTCGCAGCGGCACGAAGTGTGACTGTAAAACCGACTGGTTGTGGGTTCGATCCCCACTCGAGGAGAGGATTTATATTTCCATTTATTCGCTCTGGTGTCGAGATGAAGCGCGCCGTTGAGTTCTGCCACTCAACACGCAATGCCTCCAGAATTCGGTAGAAAGTGGGGAACGGAGTGTCTTAACACTAGGTTCCCTCTGCCTACCCTGCTGTGTGCGGGATACAGCGTGAAGCTGATCTTGTATAAATTAAATAAAATGGCAACTTTATAAAACTAAAACAAATATATTTGTTATCAATGGATATCTTTCTTGTGAGAATTCAACCAACCATAACAACCTCACAAGCACACCTCAAAAGTGACAAAATAATAATATTAAAGTTACGGAAACTCTTACCATTTTATCATAAATAATAAGCATATGCAACACAGTGTTGCCATTAGTATCTTGCTTGTCAGGATTAGCTCCTCGAGCTAGGATCAACCTGTAGCATTCCTCTTGGCCTAAACACGCTGCGAAGCTTAATGGATATTCTCCCCAATACACGTATCTATTGAAACGTAATATTTAATGTATTATGTACATTTTTATTATTTATGTGAATTTAAATAATATACTGTAGTGGATTGTAAATCATCGTGAAGTAGAAAGAACTCTTCTCCACTCAAATGAAACATCATTTGAGTGGAGAAGAGAGAAACGAAAAAGATAATAATATAATCATCCCATTCTCTACCATGCTATGTGCGGGATACAGCGAAGCTATAAAAATTTTTTATAGCTTCGCTGTATCCCGCACATAGCATGGTAGAGAATGGGAACCTGGGAACCTCGTATTTATAAGTGTTACATGGTACTTACTACTTGATTATATTATTATCTTTTTCGTTTAGTAATGATAAAAAATTAGACATAAAGTAAGAAAATCAAGAGCTGTACAACCTTATCAGCTTTTACAAATTAAATTAATCACTGAAGTTAAATTAATGCGCAAAAAGTTAAAACTTCCTTCACGTAATAAGTAAAGTCGTCCTTTGCCTCTTTAAAACTAAATTTGTATAATGTTTAAAAATTTTAAAGTGTTTTTTTTTTGTTTGGAAGTTGGTTTTTTTTGTTTCACAAATTAAATAATATTTTGCATTGTAGATATTTTTTTATATTGGGAGGTCCGAGTCCGATTTTCCTACTTGATAGCTTCGCTCGCCAACTCATACTCGCTTCGCTTACTTTAATAATAAATTATCGCTTTAAGTACGCGATATTCTTGATATCACTCAATTTAAACAAAAATATCTATTGAATCAAATTATAATTCTTAAATTTTAAAAATGAAATGAAACTAACGTATCTATCTCACAAAGAAAAAGGTCAATATTGTAAAGAAACAAGAAAAGAAAACAAGAATAAATATTAACCCATCATAATTAGTATCAGGTTGTACATTCACCCATTCGTGATCGAATGAATCTGTTCTTGAAGCTTTTTGGTCTTCCGGGCACATAAAGTTTCCAAAGCATCGTTCGTGGTAGTCAGCGCCGGCGTCGAGCAGAAATTTAACCATCGTAGGATCTTCATTTACTATTGTCATGTGGAGCACACTCTCTCCTAAAAATCCATGTTTTTTTTATATTTTATTAAAAAAAAAACAATTTAAATCAAATCAGCTTCACGCTGTATCCCGCACACAATAGGGTAGGCAGAGCTAACCTAGTGTTAAGATACTTCGTTCCCCACTTTCCGCCGAGTTCTGGCATTTGTGTGAGACATTGCATCTTCACCAGAGCGAAGAAATGAAAATATAAATGTAAATAAATATTTAATTTCTTCCAGTGGGGATTGAACCCACAACTAGTCGATTTTACAGTCACATTTTGTGCCTCTGCACTACGACTGGCCTCTATATTTTATGCAAATGTTATATAAGTTTATTATAACAAAATCTATCTTTATATTAAACTGCTTTAGAATCGATTACCACAATCATTATTTTAAAGTTACTAATGTTTATTTTTATATAATCAAAATATTTTGATTGCTTTATAAATATATATTTTATTTTGATATTTGTACCTATGATTAAGAACTAAAGTACTTTTGTCTCTTTCCTAAAAAATAATATTCGGTTTATTAAAAATATATTTTGTCGCAGTCGTTACTAGTAAAATACAGAAAAGAATCCAGAGAGAGAAAAGGAAAGATCTTTATCTTTCCTCCTTATATTATCTTAAACTGATGTCAGACTTAAGTCAACATGAATTTTCTTTATAGAAACAAAAAAGTCCTCGGAGAAATAAGGAAACCTGCTAATCCACGCTATAAACTATATGAGCTCCAAATTTTATCCGATTCTATTTTTCACAAAAAGAAAAGGCTTTTTGTGGATGAATCATTTTATAAATATTCAAATATAAAAACTTTCATATTATATACAAAATACTAAGAGAAAAGATAAATTTTATGTCAACTTTTCCACAACAAAATGTCAAACAGGTGTTAATTTATACGGGACATCTAATATATCAATTTAAATGCTACAAGGCGATTGTATAGGTTTCGAATTCGCAATAACATGAATAATAGAGCTTATAAAAAATGGGCGTTGCGATACACGATGATGATCATCATCATTTGAATAGGTTTTTTTTTCTCTTAAATCATAATATGGCGTAACCGTTGCGGTAAATAATAGTGAATGTATAAAGAACTATGAACTATGTATTGTAACACGCAATTAGTCAATCTGTAAACAATATTCAATTTGTCGTGTTCAGATGTTAGGATCTAAATGTCCACGGTGGTCATGTGATCGAGTCTCTTTGAGGGGATGTTTTTTAAGTTCGTATTGCATATTATATATAGCAAAGTAAGCATTTTCCGTTAATTTTTTAAGATATAGCGTGTTGAGTGACGAAAAACTCATTTCTTGATAACAAGACAAAGGCGTTCTGTTCAGAGCGATCAAATTAAAAGGTAGGATATGAAATATTTTCATTTTCACAATGATTTCACGATGGATGGTAAGACAAAGCGCGGTTTAAGTTCCGCCGCTCAATACGCAATGCCTTCCAAATGCGGTGGAAAGTGGGAAACGGAAATAGACATTTCCGTACAATAGGAACGGGCTATTTTAACACTGGGTTTCCAGGTTTCCTCTGCTTATCCTGCTATATACGAGAGGCAGCGTGAATCTGAAAAAAATAACCCCACATTCAACTTATATACAAAATTTGTATTAAATAAAAAAATATAAGGAAAACAGTATCGTACAATCGGGCTTTCGATTCTGAGCTTTCTCTTTTGTTGATGATGTTTTAGGTAATAGAAATAGTTACAATGGAAACAACTATAATAAATGTATCAATAGTTATGATGGTTTGGTTTGGTTCTTCGATTATGGCGTTCCGAGCGTGCCAGTAGAGCACATATCACTTCGCCAATGTCACGTTGTGTGGAGAAAACACGAAGGAGGTTGTACGAATGATGGTTATAATTACCCGAATTTGTGGTAAAGTTTTGACGAATGTGTGTTTTGACGTATAATTTAGTTCTATATTAGTAATAAATAAAATCAGATTCACGCTGTATCCCGCACACAGAGGGAACTTAGTGTTAAGACACTTCGTTGCCCACTTTCCCCCGTTTTCTAGAGGCATTGCGTGTTGAGTGGCGGAGCACAACTCCGCGCTTTGCTTCGACACCAGAGCGAAATGAAAATATAAATGCAAATAAATATTTCATTTCCTCAAGTGGGGATCGAACCCACAACCAGTCGATTTTACAGTCACACTTTATGCCCCTGCGCCACGACCGCCTCATTTTATTAAAGTACCTATCTAAAATGAATGGAAAATGTGATTATCACATTTAAACTAGGGAAAATCATCTAACGTATATGATACGTATGTATATATACATACATATCGGCGTTGAGATCAGCCTCCCAACACGCAACGCCAAAAAAAGTGCGTTTATAAAGGAAAATATAAAAACAAACTCAAAACATTACAAAATATTAAAAAAGAATTAATATCGAACCAACTTCCTTCGGCTTAGCACAACCAAACCCATATGGCTTTAACATACTAAAATAAATATAAAAAATAATAATGAACAAATAACAAGGTCACGAGTTACGTAAGTTTGTTTTGGCGTCATTTTGTCTATCATTATATTAAAAAATATATTATATTAAAAACGATGTTATCTAAAACAATATGGACGATATGGGTATCGTGAGGCGTCAAATAATAAATCACTGCCATTCCACATTACCAACTTTTCCGGTACTTTAGTAAATGAACACGAGAGAAACTATTAATTTGATAGAGTACATGATATTCTATGCGTGTATTGAAAATTCGGACGTTTTCTAGGCCAAGTGTTAAAAATATGCAAAAAAATATATATATGAGAATATAGTGTTGTTTTATTTGATACCTTTATTGCCATATATATGTATATTATTGATATATTATGCAGAATTTACTATTATGCATTATGGAATAACGATTGCGAAACAAGCATATATTAACTACCCTTTGAATTTAATATTTATATTATAATATTTATATTTGGGAGCTATTTTAAATAAAATACACATTTTGAGTAAAACGTAGATTTTTTTAACTTAAGTATTCTTAAATAATTCGAAATAATATTTATATTTGACAAATTATAAATCAATTAAAATGTCAAAATAAATGCTGATTTTTTTTTGTTTGGACAAAGTTCAACGCCGGATTAACTAAAAGAAGCGTCGTAGCACAGTGAGATAGCGTCTGGCTATAAACGCAACGGTTATGGGTTTAATTTCTACTCGAAAAAAATTATAATTTTTATTTTCTTATGGTAACAAGAGCAATGAAATTAAAATAGCAATTGGAATGAACAATGTCTCGAAAACTGAGGGGTGCTTGGGGACGCCTGCTCTGGTCTGCTTACACTGTTTTGAGTGGAATATAGCATAAAGCTGAAAAAGCCAAGGCAAACAAGGAAAAACTTGAAAATAGAGTGAACCAAAATGTCTCAGCTGTTGGATTATAAGATATAATAAAAAAAAATAAAAGAATTCGGCAGAAAGTGGGGAACGGAGTGTCTTAACACTAGGAGCCCTCTGCCTACCCTGCTGTGTGCGGGATACAGCGTGAAGCTGATTAAATAATCTCAGTAATAATTACATCATTTATAATTTCATTCGACAACTTAATGATAGAGCATGACGATGTAAAAATTTTAATTGGAAACAATGTTATTGATTGATACGCTCTCCCTGCTGGCTACCTATTGATGTGGACAAGTAGGCGCGCGTTCAAGAGGTCGTTGCGTAAAGTTCGTTAAAATGTCAGCTATTGTGTAAGAAACTAAACGCGGCCATCGATAGCCATCATTTTAAGGCTAAACCGAAGCTTGCAAATTTTAACTAATTTAAATATTAAAAAAAAAAACAGCTTCACGCTGTATCCCGCACACAGCAGGGTAGGCAGAGGGAACCTAGTGTTAAGACACTCCGTTCCTCACTTGCTGCCAAATTCTGGAGGCATTGTGTGTTGAGTGGCAGAACTCAACGCCGCGCTTAGTCTCGACACCAGAGCGAAGAAATGCAAATATAAATTTAAGTAAATATTTCATCTCCTCGAGTGGGGATCGAACCCACAACCAGCCGGTTTTTCAGTCACACTTCGTGCTACTGCGCCTCCACTGGCCTCACTGGCCTTTAACTAATTTATTTCTATAATTTAGAAATTTATTACTTCAGTATAACTTACCATAATATTCGTCACTCATATAAATATCATTGATCAGTTTGGGATAAAATCGAAGCAGCCTTTTAGCCAAATCTGCCAATAGAGATGTAGCGTTCAATAAACAAAGGTGAAGAATTGTTTCACCTACGGCACCTCGTTCCTGTAATAATAATAATAATGTGTAATATAAAGAAAAAATATGATTAGTTTCAAAACTGAAAACACGCCTATTGCGGAAAGAAGTCGTCACAAGAAGCCACGACGACCTTTGCTAAGTTTTAGGATAAAAGAAGAGACGTGGGTGAAGTTAAGGTCGCGGTCTGATAAGATCTTGATGCAAAAATGAGGGAAAACTTACCCTTCAAATGACATTACCTCATAATTTTAGCATCAAGAAAGAAATGAGAATTAAACTTTCATCAGCTATATTTAAATTAATTTTGGCTGTCATATTTAATTTTGCACTAAGAATATGTATATTATTAAGAACATCTAGGTATTATTTGCTAATATTATACGACAGAATATAAAGCGAGCATTGAACTACATAAGATCCTCCAGACGACGTGCCGGGACGCTCAACAGACAATCCATTGTTATGACAAGTATAGTTGTGCAATAGGTCATACCCGAGAGGCTATCTTTCTTACATCCATTAAACGAAATTAAACACGTTCTTTCTATAATGTTTATCTATCTACATAATAAGCTGAAAAAATTATATTTTTTCTATTTTATAATATAAAAAGTTGTTCTATTTTATTACATAAAATTATATTTTGTTAACCGAGTTGTGTCAAAGGAGCCTCCTCCTTCTCAATTTGACTGTTTTTTTTTTAAGTTGCCTCACAATTTTGAACTGTGTAGACCGATTTTGATAATTATTTTTTTTTTATTGAAAGCTGATGCTCCCCTGTGTTTCCATTTTGATTTGGCCATAAGAAAATCATCCATAAGAAAATCATATAAACCTTAAATTTGCATAATTCACACGCAGCAAACTAAGAGCGAGTCAAATTGACAAACAAAGCGAACAGAGAGCGAAATCGTTTCTTATATTAAATCTATTTTAGGCAGATATCTAATGATGTATTTACCATTTGAGACTGCATACATTTTTTCATAAGTAACTATACTAAATATAAAGATTATTTTTTTGCTATAAAAAGCATTCCATTATGAACTTGCAAGTTTGGCAAAATTCATGAACAATGCGAATTA
The DNA here is from genome assembly GCA_013421005.1 of Heliconius erato x Heliconius himera. NCBI lineage: Eukaryota > Metazoa > Arthropoda > Insecta > Lepidoptera > Nymphalidae > Heliconius > Heliconius erato x Heliconius himera. The sequence goes on along the minus strand of JAATLQ010038589.1, from coordinate 12,445 downwards.
ATAATTAAAGTTACCTCTCTCTAAAAAGGATATTCTTTACATTAACAAAATCATTAAATACCCAGTTAATTACCTTTAAATCCCAACATAGTTCCCTATAAGCGGTAGGATTAGCGTCGTACTCCTCTTGTGGTACCGCTGGCCAATCCTTTTCGATGTCGAATTCTTCATCCGGATTTTCCATCCCACGTAAAGGAGGTAACTGGAAATAAAATATATAATATAATAAATAAAATATATAATCATTGTGCTTTATGATTAACAACCTACTTAGAAAGTTAAAAAATCAGCTTCACGCTGTATCCCGCACACAGCAGGGTAGGCAGAGGGAACCTAGTGTTAAGACACTCCGACTGCCGAATTCTGAAGGCATTGCGTGATGAGTGGCAGAACTCAACGCCGCGCTTAACCTCGATACCAGAGCGAAGAAATGGAAATATAAATTTAAGTAAATTTCATTTCATCTCCTCGAGTGGGATTCGAACCCACAACCAGTAGGTTTTACAGTCACACTTCTGGCCTGGCCTCATATTTAGAAAGTTCCTTAATGAAATTATATGAAATTAAAAATATGTAATTATAAATAATTTAGTCAAAATATATGTTAGACAAAATTCAGCGTTACAGCACGTACCTGCTTGTTTCTGTATAGTCTATATACTTATAATAAATCTGTAGAAAAGTCGTTTCTGTACATTGTAAATATTTAAAAAAAAAATTGCCAGGGTGTTAAAGGATAATTAACATAATCCATTTCCAACATTTTTGGAATTTTTGTCTGTTTGTCTGTTTATGTGAACACGTATCACGTAAAAAGTACACAATAAATTTAAGCAATTTTTATACATAAAAATTACAAATAAATCAAGGTAAGATCGGAA
>JAATLQ010038589.1:0-11464 GCA_013421005.1 Heliconius erato x Heliconius himera | reverse complement strand
GTAAAAAATCGACACAAGTAACGCTATCTATTGACAAAAACAGGTACTAACGAATGTTTCATACACGTAAAGCTATCACTAATTGCGATGGGATCTATAGATAATAGATGGCGCTGTAAAATATATTATAAATTTAAAAAACATAAAAAAAATATTGTTTGGAAAGGTTACCGCTACACTCTATCAAAAAATAATGTACTTAAAGTTTTAAAGATATTTATATTTGAAAAAAAAAGAAACATACGCAATGATATCTATTGACTACATATGATAATGAATGTTATTATATTGTTGAGTTATTATCTGCTTAACGTTAATTACGTCATGTAAGTATTATTTGTTTTCTCTTCGTTTTTGTTTAAATAAAAGAGAGGTAAAATAATGATAATTCACTAGTACATATATTTCTAACTAGCGGCCTGCTCGCGACTTTGCCCGCTTGAATTACATGATTATTCATTTAAGAAATATATATATATTACAAACAGCCTTAATTATTAATTAATTGATTTGGATAAGTACTCACGATATTCTTTGCAAAATAACTTATATTAGCTCCTGTATAGTTTTTAAATTGGACCATATATATTATTAGTTAAATATATAATTGGTATACAGAATATACATAGAAAGCACGTTTTTAGGCATTTTTATATAATCTATAAAATAATCAACATTTTCGGTCAAGTTCAAGTCGTACTCCTGCCCCGAGAGATTCGTACCAGTTTCATGAATATATACACCAAAAGAATAACTAATTAAGTTGTCATTTTGTATTAAATTAAGTACAGATTAAAATTTGTACCTAATGGTTTTTTTCTATGACACAAATACAATAAATATTCAATTATTGAAAAATAATTTTGGAATTTTCCTTTATACGTGCCGTAAATTTTAACTTCTTAACAAATTTCGTAATTGTATATCAACGGAAATTATCCTATAGTTATTATATATTTCATCGTCATTTGATTGCGATGATTTAGAAGATAGATTTTTTGTGCTCTAAGGGAATATAGACTTGAACATTGAGGTATCTAACCTTTAACCGATCTTGTACAAAATAGTCTTGACAGACGGACAGACGGACAAACAACAAAGTTATCTTATAAGAATTTTGAGGTATGTACCCTAAAATACCCTTGGCACATACATACATGCAACATACAGGTGCAATAGTGCAATATCGTGTCGCTTGTAAGTTATGAAATAATACTGCGGGATATTTTTATAAACAGTGTCAGAGCATTTTTTTCTTGAGACACAATTTTTTAGAGGTTGCTCCCAAAAGTTAAAGATTTTATACGTTTCTTAAAAAAATATTAATAACATAAACGAACGAACGGACTGAAGATACCTATTCAAAATATTTCTTTGAATTTAATATTCATTCATTCTTTATCACTGTTATTTAACATAATTACGAATTAAGCTAGACTGTTACGAAGGTAATCTTCACCAACAATTCAATTTAGTTTACTTTGTAGTTAGTACTATGAACAATTGTACTTTAAAAATACGTAAATTTATCAACAGTCAAATAAATAAGACGTTTCTAAAGTCGTTCTTTTGGACTTACAATTGAACTGTAACCATTCGAACATTGTTGGAAAAATACTACTATGTTTATGTTAAATTTATTATAAGTATTTATTTAAACAAAAACGAAGAGAAAACAAATAATATCATTAAAAAATTCGGTATCATTAAAAAATAATATCATTAAAAAATTCCGTACTTTAACGTAAACTTACCAGTTTATGTCGAGATCTCTCTTTATTTCTTAAAAGAACGAGATGTGATATCGGTATGTATCGACCTTTGCCCTTATTATACAAAAAGGGTTCAACTTTAGTTTTTATAGCGTGATCGATCTCCGCATATTGCTTGTTCTGTACTGCCCTCTTCATCATATCCACAAGTAAGCCACCACCTTACAAAAAATTATATTTTTTATATCTAAGTAAGCTTTCGTCCACAATGGTCCACATTTTAGTTAGCAATTTTCGTGTGTTTAACTTCTACAGCTACTAGTACGATTATCTTTGAGATTGTTCCAAATTGATGTTGGGATTAAATTCCGATGCGCCTTAAAACTGCAGTTTCAATCAACGTTAGTAATTAAAACCTAAGTATTCTAACAATTTTTGAGGTCAATCTTGGAACAGGGACACAAGCGTATGACTGTGTGTGTGTGAAGGTTGTGGGTTCAATTGTCACTGGAGGAAATTAAATATTTTAAATTTTAATTTTTTCGCTCTGGTGTCAAGGCAAAGCGCGGCGTTATATCCCTTCACTCAACACGCATTGTCTCCAGAATTCGTCGGAAAATGGGGAACTGAGTGCCTTAACACTAGGTTCCCTCCCTCTGCCTACTCTGCTGTGTGCGGGGTACGCCATGAAGCTGTGTTTAATAATTATAGTGGACTTCAAATTGTATTAAAAAAATCAACCACATTTTCTACTACTAAAACCTCATTTTCTTCATACTTATACTTTAAACTAAATACCTATATTAACGATAAAAATGAAAATGTACGACAAACAGTTAGTAGCATAGTCCAATTATACCTGAGCAATCCCTGAGGAGAACACTGGCGAGTAGTATCGAATTTTGAAACGATAAACTGCTCTGGGCATTAATGTTGATTAGAGATAGTTCCCTGATTAGCGAATTAGTTTCAAACATAGTTTTGATATGATAGTACAGATATTTTGTATCTATCTATATAGATAGATACTAAATATCTATTATTTGTCTGTTATTATACCAAAAAGTGTTATTTTTTTTATTTATCAACTTCACGCTGTATCCCGCAAACAGCAGGGTAGGCAGAGGGAACCTAGTGTTAAGACACTCCGTTCCCCACTTTCCGCCAATTTCTGGAGGCATACTTATTTAGATTCCTAAGTGTGGAATAACACTTTAAAAATGTTTAAAAATTCTGGAGGCATTGCGGGTTGAGTGGCGGCTTTCCCCTCAACGCCGCGCTTTCCCCTCGACACCAGAACGAAGTAATGAAAATATAAATGTAAATAAATATTTCATCTCCTCGAATGGGGATCGAAACCACAACCAGTCGATTTACAGGCACACTTTGTGCCCCTGCGCCACGACTGGTCAAACTGTATTTTGCAAACTGTAAACTGTATTACATAGTACCTCAAACGACAATGCTAGTGTAGATATTTCAACAAAAATGTATAAATGCTTCCTTTTTAAGAATAATGTAAAACTATTTTTATAGAAAAATATATAACCAATACGAATCTAACCTTTGACGTCGATAAGCTTGTAAAGTTTTTGTGTTGATGTCCCAGCCTGCTTCTTAACACCACTTGTCACGTTGCTTTCTGTATTACCCATTTTCAAATAAAACCGTAACTTTAACTTATCACTTATATACTTTTTACTACTAATACAAACTTTTTGCGCGGCGTTGAGTTCTGCCACTCAACACACAATGCTTCCAGAATTCGGCAGAAAGTGGGGAACGGAGTGTCTTAACACTAGGTTCCCTCTGCCTACACTGCTGCTGATGCTGATGCTGATTTATATATTTTTACTTTAGAATGCCTATGTTAAATGCATAGATATTTTTAAAGCCGTTTCGTATAGGAACTATCCAACCTTGGTAAGATCGACAAAGCGAGTTGGTTGCTATAACAATAGCAGCGCTATGAATAATCGAGCAAACAAGATTTCGTTCTAACCGCAATTTATAGCACACCTGCACTTATATTTTATGCTGACCTAGCTTAAGTTTTCATTAGTTGGGCATTTCGAAGCTGAATAAATAATTTTGCAGAATAATACAGCCTTTTTAAAAGGCAGGATTTGAACCCGCATGTATTGTATATCAATATACATGGGCATAAAATTTGTAATTTAATTTATACTTCAATAAATTGCCACTTCACCGCCATACATAACCATTTTTAGCCAGAAAGTTTAATATCTGATACAAAAATTATCATTTCGCCACGTAAAGTGACTATTACAAATCGTAGTTACATAGTAATAATAGGTTTAAAAGGAAAATAAGTACAGTTGAAAAAAATATATTTAAAAAATAACTTTTTATTTTTATCTTTTATCTTTTCTATCCCTTTGGATAGTAAAATACAAAAAAAAATTGAGGCTGAAAAAAGTGTGACTGTTACGTGAGGGTCGGGAGTTTGATCCCCACTCGAGGGAATTAATTATTATTTATTATATTTTTATTTCTTCGCTCGGGCACCAAGGCAAAAAGCCCAGCGATAATGTCCGCCACTCAACACGCAATGCCTCGAAAAATTCGGACAAAAGTAGTGAACAGAGTGTCTTAACACTAGGTTCCCTCTGCCTACCCTACTGTATGTGGGATACAGCGTGAAGTTGATAAAAAAACAAAACATTATGTAATATCCTTACAGTAAAGAAGAAATTAATAACACAATAATTTCAATATGTAAATATTTATTTTACTTTCTGAACATAAGGTACAATATTTCTGCTAAGCTTAATATCGATGCACTAAAAAATAAACCCACCATTCCTCCGACGGTTACTGCAATAAATAAAATACAATAGAACGATCAGATGTTTTTCTTTTCAATTTATTACGCCATTATTTATTCTAGAATTTTAAAAATAAAAAATAACTATCTTTTAAAATCATAGTAGATAACTTTAAATATAATAGTAGAATTAGATATCTTATGAAACAAAAGACATGAGAAGGAAACTTCCAAAATAAAAAAAACCTGACTAGCGCGAGTCGGGCTCGCCCACCGAGAGTTCCGTGCCAAATTTGGAGGACTCGAGGTTTTTCTGAAATTCAAGCTTAACCAGAGCCCTTTCATCTGATACCTCACTTGAACTAGCGGCTTTACCTTATACTAAATTTTGCCTCCCTTTAAGGCTATTATTTTTTATAAATATAGATATACTTTTGAGATTTTCCTATACTACCTTTAGATGCTAGCTGCCAAATTACATCATTCTAGGTCAACCGGAAGTAACCTATTAATTTTTATTATAGTGTCAAAATACGCGTTTTTTGCAATATAAACGGCCATATCTTATTTTTAAGTACATGTAGAAGTACGATTTTTTTTCTAAGAAATCATAAGGCCGTAGATCTTTGTATATAGTTTGAATTTAAACTCAATGTCTCCAAGCGTTCCTGAGATTTCGGTTCTTGACAGACAGCAAGACAGACAGACGGACGGACAACTTTCCTGGACTTTCAACTTGTTATTTATAAATTGGTTTGATTGCATCACCTTCACAAAACGGAGGACCTTTTGTGGAGGCTTAACTATGAATGGAACTAGCACGTATTTGATAACCCTTTACTAATCAACGGTCATACGCCGTCTATTGTGAAAAATAATCTTATTTGAATATAAGCAGTGCAAAATCACTAATCCGGCTCTTTAATATATTTAAGCGTCCAATAATCCTATAATAACCCTCTAGTCTCTAATAGTGCCAAACTAGTGATATTGCATTGTCCTTAGAAGAGGCCAATCGTAGCGCAGAAGCACAAGCGTGCAACTGTAAACGCGACAGGTTGTGGGTTCGATTCTCATTCGAGGAAACAATATATTTAATATTTTCATTTCATTTAATCGCTACGTTATCGAAGCATTTTTTTTAATTATAAGCTTTTATTTGATGTGCCGTATTAGTATGCTTTAGTGTATGTGAAATGTGTATTTGAATTACGTCTTCAGTACCTGGGATTATATGCAATAAAATGGCCGCCGTAACAAAATGGCGGATTAGAATTTTTTTGTATAACCCACTTAATATAGGTATTAAATGAAAGGGCTTGATTTGTTGAACTCAACTTACCATAAAAATAATTGAATTATTTGTTTTTAAAAAATATATATTAACATTTTAATTGTACACTTACCGACTAAGTCAGTTTTAGTACGTAGTAAATTTTGATGGTAACGCAAAGTAGGTAGTGTGAGCATTTTAATGTTCACAACGCTGCCTTCCAATGTGCTATTACGTCGTCGTCTAAAATATTAATTAAATTTATTTAAAAAATTGAAATTGTATGTGTATGTGGCAGTCCGATGAAATCCTAATCGAAGAAACTTTATGTTTGGCTATAGGCTTGGTTTTCTTCTTTCGTCATCATTATAAGTATAGTTATTATTTACAATATACCAACTTCTTTAACAAGCCTCCAAAAAAAAATTTTCTAACTTATACCCGTAAAAATCTCAATTTATGGTTAAAACAGTAACCGATCGTTATCTTGACAACACGATATTGTAAGAATCTCTCCATCAATGCCATTTTTTAGGCATTAAAAAATTAACATATAAAATGATCATAAAATCAAAGGTTACACTGAGCTTGTATAACTTCTTAACGTTTTTCTTTTTATAATTTTGATAGAATTATTAATGAGTTTGATGTAAATTGTTACAAGACGTAAATTCTAGGCTCTAAAAATATATTGCCTAACTCCACACCACTGGCAACTTATTAAATTTATTTCATATATTATGTCTTAGTATAAAACAAACTTGTCACGTTTGTCCTCATTTCTGTTTCGCCGTTACTTCTAAACCATGCAAATTTGATTTCTTTACTACGTTCAAAGATTTTTGTTATGATATTTATCGATATTGTTAGCCAACTCGTGTAAAAAAGGGTAGAGGTAGTTGCTTATAGGCAACGGCCCTTATCGGAAGGAAACTCGTATAAAGTATTGTTATTGGGTGATACCACTTATTACAAAATATCTCTTATTACATTACCTAGAATCTCTTTTCAAATAGAGGCGCAGGGGCACAAAGTGTGACTGTAAAATCGACTGGTTGTGGGTTCGATTGTCACTCGAGGAAATGAAATATTTATTTCTTCACTCTGGTGTCGAGGCAAATATATCGACTATATGTGTGTTTTTATCGTGTTTTTTTTTAAACTTTAACCGCTTCCGATTTCTAACAATAAAGTATTCACCACTTTACATTGACGCAAATTTTAAATTAAATAATATAACATTTTATAATTATAATTTAGTAAAATTATCCAAAAAAAACATACTTCGAGATATAAACAATGCTAATTTCACTTTCAACACACGACGGCAAGCAGTCCTCGGGATCTGTAACATCTTCTTTGCCCAATTTAGTTCTAAGTGCTGCAATATGAGCATATCTAGCTTAATTATATTATGAGAAAAAAAGTTTAAACTCGCTCAGCGAAAGTGGAGACTTATAATTAACCATACTAAACCATTTCCGTATCATAAAACAACTCTAAAATTCAATACCAACACCAATTCTATAATTGGGTATAAAATTTATTGATTTATTTTTGGATTTGTTGTATATTTTTCAGCAAATGAAAAAAATAGGCCAACTTGCTATTATTCTATTATTTGAAAATTAATTAAATTTTTAATATGGGAGAAGTGAGAACAAAATATTAATAAAACTAGTAACTATCGAAAAGATAAAAAATATCTTTATAAAATCTTTTAAAATTAATGTCAAATATAATTTAGAACAAATATATCCTGGTTTTTTTACCTTCGTAAGTAACTAAACAATTCAAGCCTGTGTAATTACAATATAAATTTTCATCTGAAATTTAAAGTATAAATTACATTAAAAACAATATATTTTTGTATGATTATTGCATAAAAATAGTAAACTTCTAAGTAATACTAAACTTCTAAATAATACATTAACTACAAAAAAAGACATCGATAATTTAAATATACCAATAATGGAACTTAAAAGAAATCAAAAATAGGTTTTCGAATCACTATTTAACGTGAGTGTATTTGGAAAATTCTATTTGATACTACCGTACTGGTGAACGAGAAAACTAAATAAAACTTGTGAAAGCTGTTAGGTAGCTTTCAAAAAGTCTCTCAGTTATCCTATTTCTAGTAGTTTTAAATTTAAATTATAATAATGATATAACAAATCAAAAGGCCAATCACTTCGCAGGTGCGCACGCTTGTGACTATAAAATAAACAGGTTGTGGGATCGATTCCGACTCGAGGAAATATTTCATGTTTAATATTTTCATCCCTTCGCTTTGTTGAATTCCAGCACTCAACACACAATGCCTCCAGAATATAGAGGAAAGTGGAGAACGGAAGGTTAACACTAGGTTCCCAAGTTCCCTCTGCCTACCTTGCTATGTGCGGGATACAGCGTGAAGCTTAAAAAAAGAATATATGTATCTTACAATCTGTAGCTCGTACTGGATGAACGCAATTGCATTGATCGAATATTTTTTTAATATTGTTAGCCGATCTACAAGCACCATATGAATAAACCTGTTAAATATAAATATATTTTTTTAATCAATAATGAATGTCACATTTATATTTATAAATAGTTTTTTCCATTCTGCATTTTTTTTCATTATAAATTTTTTTTATGTTTATTAATGAGACGAATAAAATAATACTTTATTATGTTATCTGTATAAATACTGGAAGTTTTTGTTACTGAAATATTTTAAATTTAAAGTGACTCCCAAATTCTTAACTTCAAGGCCAGTCGTGGCGCAGCGGCACAAACTGTGACTGTAAACACGACTGGTTGTGGGTTCGATCCCACTCGAGGAAATGAAATATTCATTTAAATTTATATTTCTATTTTATCACTCTGGCGTCGAGGCCAAGCGCGGTGTTGAGTTCCTCCACTCAACAAACAATGCCTATAAAATTCTGCGGAAAGGAGGAAACGGAATGTCTTAACACTAGACTACCTCTGCTTACCCTGTTGTGTGCAGGATATAGCATGAAATCGATTAGATTTTTTTTTAATTCTTAACTTCTCACATGATAATAAATTGTCAACTTATTTAAAACTTACACTACACAATACTAAATGAATATCGCCGTTTTTGCAACACATTTTTTTAAACACTGACGTTTATAAGAATGCTTAACATCCTAAGATTTCCATTTCTGATTACAAATTCAGGTTGGTGCCTATATTTAAAACAAAACAATACCTTATATATATGCAACTGCTTTCTCGGTATTTCATCGTTGTATCGACATTTTCGTGTGTCGATTTCTTCGTCCCTCAATAATGGATCGTTCTCTACTTCAATTATAGAGAAAGAATAATCTACATAACCTTCAAAATTTATTTTGACATTAAATTTTAATTTCTTATCTAGAACATTCGTTCTAAGTTCTTCCGAGCTATGAACTGACACCTGGTACAAAATAGTTACTCAATGTTAATTTTCAAGCATAAAATAAAAAAATTATAAATACTAAGATATATCTCTTTAAAAAAATCTTTAAAAAATTGTCCTTATAAAAGTATGTTAATGAGTTCAAAAGTCGGTTTCACAAGAAGGAATATTTAACATTTATTTTTCTTTTTTAATATCTTTTACGACAAAAGCTAACAAAATATCACTTAAAATCTAAAATTTAGGTATTTTAGATAAAATTAAGTATTTAGCTTATGTGTTGTAGGTACATACAATCTTATCTATAAGCACTTTAACTTTAACAACAAAAACAATCATAAAATCAAAAATGTTTATTGTTTATTTACCTCGGAATCGCTGAGTAGACGAAAACTCAATATTCCAGGTCCAGTACTTCTATTTACAACGAATTGATAGTCATCGCTATATCTATAATATCAGATAAGAAATATTAAGACGTGACTATAATTATTAACTGTTTATCCGAGCTAAGCCCAAATACGATGTTATCAGAGCAAACAATGATATCAGCTGATTATATGAACACAAATGTTCTACTTTCAGTATGAAAAATACAATAGAAGATATAGAACGTCTTCTGTAGTTTAACTATAAAATATTTAAAAAATGTACGTGAAAAGTAATAATACGTGAAAAGTAATAATCTTTGTGTTTTTTGGTGTTATTGAAAAGTGATAAGTGTCTTTTATAAATGAAGTGAACGAAATGCTTACTTGCTTTGCAAAGTGTTGAACGAGAAGCATGTTCCATATTCAGAATCAACTGCATTGAAATGCTTACAGCAAGAAATGTTTTTATTGTTAAAACGACAGTCGGAAATCATTTCGTCGCACGTTCTGTGAACCTTAAATTTTTTGTTGAGGTTGATATAAGTAAGTATAATTTTGATATTTTGATATGAGAGTCGGAGGAAACCGAGTGCTAAGACACTCCGTTCTCCACTTTCCGCCGAATTCTAGACGTTGCGCATTGAGCGGCGCCGCGCTTTTCCTCTGTACCAGAGCCAGGGAATAAAATTTGGTGTATATTTGATTTCCTCAAATGGGAATCAAACCCTAAACCTGTCGCTTTTACAATCACATGGTTGTGTCTCTGAGCCACGACCTGCTTCATAACTGCAATAAAATTTTAAATTATTTTAGAACTTTAGCTCTACTGCAGAGCACTATTTGTATGTAATGAAGTATAATACGAGTATAAACAAAAAAAACATTAATGTTTATATATATTCTACATCCTATGGCGTAGACAATGACATTTTTTTATAAAGACATATAAAATAAGCAAATTCAACGACACAGAGAACGGAACAAAAAGAATACGAAACATAAATTATAATAAGTAGTACAAAATTGTAATTATTTCTTACATTGTCTATTATTTCTCTCCAATTCGTATTACAAGGTACTAAAGAGCCACACGGCTTACAAGTGGACCGACTGCATGAACCGCGTCCGTATATCAAATCTGCCACGTATCGTCTAGAGTCGAAATTTAGTGGCTCCATCAAATTAGCTATAGGATTGAAGAAAAAAAAAAATATTATATATTATACTAGCGACCCACTCGCGGCTTCGCCCGCTTAAACTACTGAATTATTTATCTAATATACTGAATTGCGTTACTTAAACAAACGACACAAACAACAGAATACTTAAATGGTAAAAATCATAAACAACGTAATAGGTAGTGTACCTATTATTCTTTTATGTAAAAATATTTAAACGAAAGATTGATGAACGAAAGATTGATGATTGATGATTATTTAAAGAGCTCCAAAATATATGCAATTGTTTCTAAACCTACTTTACTAAAGAGCATTGAAGCATTCTCTAGTCCAGCTCCTTTCTTCTGGCGCTGGAACGGCATCAAGGCCATCTGGCCGTGGTCTCGAGCGGCAACCATCAATATGGGTGCGCCCTTTGGCCCTAGGACTGTGTACCTGCCCTAGACCAGATACAGAGAGAGTTTTTTGGTGGGAATGGAGGGATAATGCGATGTGTAAGGGATAAATGAAACATGAGTCGATACAGCTGTGTATGGCCTGCGTTATGCATTTATAATGACAATTAAAAACGGACAGACGGACAACAAAGTGATCCTATAAGGATTCTGTTTTTTTCTTTTGAGGTACAGAACCATCAAAATGAATAGTTTTTTAGTTTGGTTATCCACGCTGTTGTGCATTGTAATTTTAAGTCTTTTGGAATTAATTTGATTGAGCTTGCAAGAATAGT